>JAVTVY010038037.1:0-17014 GCA_036873755.1 Hanleya hanleyi | reverse complement strand
CCACCACCACCACCACCACCACAACCACCACCACCACCACCACCACCACCGGGCGTTGACGCCCGGTGGTGGCGTTGGTGGCGTTGGTGGTGGCGTTGGTGGCGTTGATGGTGGCGTTGGTGGCGTTGGTGGTGGTGTTGGTGGTGTGCGGTGGTGGTGTTGGTGGTGTGCGGTGGTGGTGGTAGAGTCTTTAAATATAGAAATGAACATGTGTCCATCATCAGTCCATATGTATTGGTCGACTGATGAACATGTCGTGTACGTGTACGTTCTGTGAGAGAGCATTCTCTCGTCGCGATAGTATGCTCAGGCACATTCAACGCAAACACAACTAAGAGACACAGCCGAGTCCCGCTATAGGTCCAACAAGAGCAGTAGAGCATCCCTATACGATGACGGTGAGCGGCCCTACAGGGTGTGGAAAGACATCCTGGGTGATGAAGTTCTTAGAGGGAGGTGTGGCAACCCCAGCTCGGACACGTGTTGTTTGGTGTTATAGCCAATGGCAGCCCGCCTACGAAACTACAAGGTTACAGAATGTGAGCTTTGTCTCAGGAATTCCTCACGACATAGACGAACCCTATTACTTCGATTCCGAGCAGACCAACGTGGTAGTGCTCGATGATCTGATGAGTGCGGCCAAGGACAATTCGAAAATCGCCTTCCTATTCACCAAAGCGTCCCATCATCGAAATCTGTCCGTCATCTATTTGACTCAGAATCTCTTTCCTCAAGGGAAGGCGTCCAGAGATATTGCCTTGAACTGCCAATACTTTGTGTTGTTCTCCAATCCCATTGACAGAGCACAAATCCGTGTATTTGGTAGTCGAATTTATCCTCAGAACATTGACCATTTTATGCGGGCGTTTCAAGAAGCGACAATTCGGCCGTACGGCTACCTGTTCGTAGATTTAAAAGCCCATACCCCCGAAGATCGTCGGCTGACCACCTACCTGTTACCCGGCGAGGAATCACCACAACGGTATATACCCCTACACCATCCGCCGAGTCCACTCCTGGCTGAGCAGCAGCAGCAGCCCACCCCCATACAGGGTGTCCGCTTCATACCATCAGTCCCGGAATATCACCCAACCGTGAAGGCCCAACCCGAGGTTGAAGAACATAATGTGAACTCGAGGCTATGGAAGGATTTGTTCAAAGAAAGTATGGACGCCGAGATGGGCGAGATTTTGGAGGCCACAGGAAACAAGTTTCAACGCAAAGGGTATTCGAAAGAGGAAGCTGCAATTTTAGCCCATAACAGATTGGCACCCAGACTACGACGGGCTTTACGTCAGCAGTATGTCGACTTACTGACCCATATGAAATTGTTGGATAAGGACCCAGTCCATATGGAAATTGAAAGAACAGCGTCGATGTTGAAAACCTCGGGCATGAACTGGAAAGCGGCGTATGTCAGAGCAATAGCACAAAAGAAACATTTGTTCGAACGCATCATTAAACAACGTTAAAGCATTAAGAAAGTGTGTTAAAGCGTTGAGACGAGCGTTAAGGCGTAACGACGGGCGTTGACGGGCGTCACTGCATTTCGATGAATTGGTGTCAATTCCATGAAATCAGAGCTTCTGAGCTAATTCACCAGGGCGTGGAAGCGTTGAGCTAAGCGTTGATGGGCGTTACTGTCTATAAAAGCGAGCGTATTCCCCAAACACGCACAGTCGACGTTCAACCGTCAACATGGCTTATACTTGTTCTGAGTGTGAACGCACGTTCACCAGACATTACGATATGATGCGACACCAGAAAAATATACATGGGACTGAAGACGCCGAGGAGCCCGTTGAGGCAGATACTGATACAGAGATTGATGAGAGTGCATCGACTGATACCGAATCCAAGATGGCTGACAGTCTATCTACTGATATGGAGAGCTTGACCTCAGAGAATCAGCCTTCATCCCAGGAAAGTGAGGCAGAACCTACCTTCTGGGATCGTATTGTGACAGCAGCTATCAATACTCACGCTGAAGCGATCGAGGACGCCGGAGAGGATAATTTACAACAGACGTACACCCAAATGCGCCCCCGCATCAGGAAAACAGCCATGGCGATCTATGAACAGTATACCTTACTACCGCTTGAAATGAAAGGGGACCCCACGCACAGGTCCATCATGAAGACCAAGCGTCACTTGGAAGAGGATATGGGTTTACCACCCACAGAGGCCCTGGAAAATGCGATCAGAATGCGCAAACAACTGTTTCAGGACATGCTGCCCGAAGAATATCCAGGCCTGTCCGACGATGATTAGAATAAGCGGTTCAGAATGAACATGACCGAAGAAGGAACTCTCTGAAATGGCGACTTCTGATTGGACAAGAATACATCTAACGGACAGGAACGAATAGGACAGATGCAAATGGCGGTCTCTGATTGGACAAGAGTCTTTCTTGAATTGTAAACATACCCAACGCGGCTCCCCCAGCGTGGGTATGTTATGATGGATGGGGAAAATAAACTATATGAAAAAAAACTTGTTGTTGTTGTTGTTCCCTCATGTGTCATCCTTGTTGTTGTTGTTTTCTCTCTCTCCGGTCTATATCATGGCGTCAAAACGTCTAGCAGGACCCATACAAGGACCAGTTTTCGACACTAGGTGACCACATCCCGACGGAATGGCCAGTTTTCGGCACCGGATGTGCCGCCATCTTGAACATACGTGCCGCCATCTTGGATATGGCCCATAATGCACCGGGTCAAAATACTCGCTTCTGATTGGTTGAGAGCTCTGTGACGGATTTGAAATACTCGCCTCTGATTGGACGAGAGCTCCGCATTGCGTCTGCGCATGCGCAGAATGATATTCCTACCGCACCATCTCGACCCCAAATACCTTCATGTACTGTCCGAAAATGGCCACTTTCGCTACTACTCGTACCGATGACGTCACCGATGACGTCACAGATGACGCGAACATCCCTCAAATCGGAATGTACACCCCGAGAACTACAAGATGACACCTTCCAGGACGCATTCGAACCGTGAATAGCCCATCTCGACCCCAAATACCTTCTTACTGCCCCAAAATGGCCACTTTACATACTACAACCAACTGCGCATGCGCAGATTAACGCGACATGCATTCAAAAACACACCATTCTGACTCTACCCCACACAAGCTTCACTTTGACACCTCACACGACCCATTCGAACCGTGATTAGCTCATCTCTAACCCAAACACACCCCTACATAGCACCCAAAATGCCTGTTTTCTATACTACGGCCAGACTGCGCATGCGCAGACTATTGAACACGGACGAACCATTAGTGTAGTCAAGTGCTCCTCCACGAGAGCTTCAAAACAAGACCTCACTCGACCCCATTGGAGCATTAGGGACTCACCTAGACTCCAACATGTCCACCCCGTATGGGCCTATACACCCATAGCCATGCAGTATAGGCCTATGGGCCTACCCAGGCCTCGGTGACTTTTTTCAAAAATTTCACCAATTCGCTCCGCAACACTTCCTATCGTGTTCTAAATGACGAGACGAGTAAAACGAGACCTCACAACCCTACCGCAAATGTATAGAAGTACGTTTCCCAGGGGGACAAACATCGGTCCTATACCCCAGTATGGGACTATATGAGGCTGGGTGACTTTTTTCAAAAATTTCACCGTTTCGCTCCGGGACACTTCTTATCATGTTCTAAATGACGAGACGAGTAAAACGAGATCCCACAACCCTACCGCAAATGTATAGAAGTAGGTTTCCCAGGATGGTCCTATACCTCCCATACCCCATATAGGCATTTTCCCGTTATTTAGGATAAAGTCCGTATTCCGTTTTTTTTTCAGGAAAATTTTTACATACACCCACCCTGGAACTAGGGGGAGATAACTCTATTGATAGACAAGCCCCGTTAAGCCCGGCGACCTATATACCCCTCATACCCCATAGGCATTTTCCCAGGTTTTTCGATAAAGTCCGTGTTCCGTATTTTTTTTTTCAGGAAAAATTTTACATGCACCCACCCAGCCATCAAATACCCCTTCACCTAGGCTTCACGTTGATACCTCACTCGACCCCATTCGACCATTAGGGGATCCCCTAGCTCCAAAACGGCTATTTCCATACACTTGGGCCACCGCGCATGCGCACAATGCCGATATTTCAATCCCACACCCAACCCGTCAGATGCCCCCTCACATAAGCTTCACTTTGATACTTCACTCGATACCATCGGTCCACTAGGAGCTCCCCTACATCTCAAAACGGCTATTTCCATACCCTTCGGCCACCGCGCATGCGCAGAAGGCCGCTATGTCAACCCCACACCCAGCCCATTAGATGCCCCTTCACCTAAGCTTCACTTTGATACCTCACTCGATCCCATTGGACCATTATTGGCTTCGCTAGCTCCAAAACGGCTATTTCCATACCCTTCGGCCACTGCGCATGCGCAGAAGTCCGATATTTCAATCCCACACCCAGCCCATTAGATGCCCCTTCACCTAGGCTTTACTTTGATACCTCACTCGATCCCATTGGACCATTTGTGGCTCCCCTAGCTCCAACACGGCTATTTCCATTTCCTTAGGCCACACGAGTTGTCTCCCTTGCGTCAATGTGTGCAGATGGCGCTACGGTCGACGCCGTGATGGGGAAAGGGCGTTCCCGCACCATCCTGGAGCCGCCATTTTCTTTGTTGTTTTCTTGCGGAGATACACGGGACAATAAACACTCGACCGTAGGGTGGTACAGATGCTAGACTGATCCTATTAACATGGTACAACACCTATAGATTATGTTTATTACTATTATATGGCTTAGAGGTTTTTTTGAGGGTAATGTGAGGGTTTTTTCTCCCCGTGACGTCCCCACCGCCTCGTTTGCTCCCTTGCGCCGTCTAAAACACCGCCATTTTACAAGTAATTAATTAAAATTAATTAATTAATTAATTAATTTATTTGAAATACTAGTACCCATCCTCCGTATGGCAGAACTGTACAACCCAGAACAAGTCTAGACATGCCTTGATCACGTGATCGTCATTGGGAAACCTCCACTGGGGAATCCCCCGAAAAGTTCCTCCTCAATCCTCCCCCGGGGGGAACAAAAAAGTAGGTCAATGCGACCTGTAATCACCTTTATATACTACTCACGGGCACCGGGATTTATCAATCTCTTATCTTAAAAATGTTCCTAGAGACAAGTTTCGTATAGGGTTCAAATGGGGCCGCTATATATTAGCTTATGCCATGTAGAATTTCACGTGATAATGATCACGTTATCGGATGAAGTTTACTCATTACCAATAAATCGCGTAAACTCCGATTTTGTTAGTACGCTATGATAGGTCTCAGATTAAATGGCAAGCGGAGTTTTGTTTGGAGTGTTTCATATTCCTCCTTCAGTATACGGGCCGCTTCAACATTCCTACGGCTATATTGGAGAACGAAGGGAATAAACTCTTTGTTAGCAACTTTACCTGGGTCTATGTTCATACCAAAGGGTTGCCGTGTTTGAAGTGTTTTGATCCAAAAGGATTCACGAAGTGCGCGGTGATTGTCAGTTTCTTCTTGTGTTGGAAATGTAGGAATTCTTTCCATTGGCATAATTTGAAAATGGCGCGGAAATGAATGTTTCGGTAGATTAAAACGCTCATTGACCGGGCCTTCATTATCTAGACTGATGTCTGATTTATGTCTGTTGGCACGATATCGAAGTTTATTCTTAGTTTCGCCTACATACTGTTTCAGGCATTTTCGGCACGTAATTAAATAAATTACATTCTCTGTGTCACAGTTTAGTTGATCCTTAAGCTTGTATTCGTTTTTGGTCTGTTCGCTTTTGAAAGACGATTGTGTAGCAATTACTTCGTCCAGTTTACACTGAGGTTTTAGACATTTGGAGGTCTTACCATTGCTATGATTAGGGCGTTTATGTTTTATCCTTACCGGTTCTGACTCGCGAACGTCATTTATTTGGCAGTTTGTGATTTGGCGAAGTGTTTCCGATTTTATATGCCGTAAAAACCGGGCGGAATAGCCTCTAGGTTTCAAGGCCCGAAATAGGATCGCACATGAGTGGTGAAAATACTGTATATCGCTTGAATTTCTATGGAATCGAATGATTTGAGATTTGATTATGCCCTTAAATATATGGGTCGGGTGAAAAGAGTTGGCATGTAGTAGTTCGTGGGTATCAGTTGGTTTAAAAAAGACCTTGTAATCTAAATGTCCAGTGTTCTGATACCCAGGTCCCTTAAAAACTGTTAGGTCCAAAAAATCCACAGAAGAGTCATGCATAACTACTTCGAGTTTGATATTTGGGTCATGGTTATTTAGAGTTTCGAAAAATACTCCGAAATCTTCCTTGGAATGGTTATAAAGTACAAAAATGTCATCTAAATATCTGAGGTATAAGAGAGGCTGTTTATCTAATTTTCTTAAAGCCTGCTCTTCCCAATGAGCTACATAGATAGTGGCAAAATTTGGACTGAACTTTTTACCCATTGCACAACCACTAATTTGTTGATAGAACTCCCCACTGAATTCGAAGTCATTACCTTTTAGACTAATTTCTAATAATTCCAAAAGTTCTTCGTCTGGGCGATTGGGATCGGGAAATCTTTGGAAAGCATCTTTAACAGCTTGAATAGCTTTATCAATGTCAATATTAGTGTACATGGATTCAATATCCATAGTGACAAGTAAGGTGTTGGGAGGAGCTTGGATGCTGGACAGTTTTGACAGGAAATCTTCAGTGTTTTTCAAATAACTACTATATCGGTTAGCGATAGGCTTCAAGTAGTAGTCAATGTATTCCGAAATGTGGTAAGAATTTGACCCACAGTCTGACACAATAGGGCGCCCAGGGGGTGTAAGTTTATCTGCCCACTTATCTATAGGTTTATGAATCTTTGGTAAGATATAGAACTGTCTCGATCTTGCGTCTCTTTTGGGTGCTAAGTATTCAAACTGTTTGTTCGAAATGATTTGCCTCCTATTTAGATCTGCCACAATGTTGAGCAGCCTTGGATGATCTTGGGGCCATATTTCTCCATCCAGTTTTTTGGAATGTTTAGGGTTGCCAAGTAACCTTTGGGCTTCTTTGACATAGTTTTCCCTTGACATTATAACTGTAGCTGAGCCCTTATCTGCAGGTTTTAACACGATCGTGTAGTTTTTACGAAGTTTTGTTGAAGATTGGCGTTCATTGAAGGATAAGTTTGGAATGTTTCCGAATCGCCCATTTGAAGTTAGGTCATTAATTCGTTCTGAAAGGGCCTTAACAGATTTTGGAATTTCTTGATCAACGTTCCAACTCTAAGCTAATTCCTCCCTCTCCTCCGGCTCCCGTAGGGGAGATTGGGGTACACTGGGACATTTTTCACTTCTGTGCAAAAATATCCGCTATTATTGTCCTGTGGAGTAGCCGTCTATGCTCTAATTATAACTAATCTTTAATATGACATAATCATACAAACAATTCTGAAATATCTGTTATTCTTTTCTCCAAAAGTAAAAAAAAAAGTGTCCCATTTTGCCCCAAGTTCGGGGATCAATGGGACACCCACTGGGGTGAAGTAGGACAATAATCGAAATTTATTTTGAATCAAGTATATACTGTTATATTTCATATGAGTTTATAAGATTCAACAGCGATGGCTAAGTTACTTGCTATTTTAGACCCTCGCATTACATACAATATTTCTCTGAGGCAAAATTTTAAGAAAAAATATTGTGTGTGATTTCCATTCCAACGGAAGCATTTGACTTTGAAATTGTTAGTAAATCTCATCAAATCCGATGAGATTACTAATAACTATTATCCAAGAAACAAAATAATGCACTTTCATAACATTTTAGAATGAAAGTAAATTTCGCCATTTGATTACTATTGTCCCAGTGTGCCCCAGCAAAAGTGTCCCAGTCCGCCCCGTTTTCATGATTTTTTCTGTTTGGTGAAAAACACAAATAGATACATCTAAGATAATAAAACGATACAATATAAATTGAATCTTTGTCCATATCCTATATCCAGAGTACCAAACGATAAGGAAATGCCGTAAAAAACTTGGTATATCAAAATATCATTCTCGGTCTTTAAAATTTACTTGGACTGTTCAAAAACAGTTTTATTGCCCCTAATGTTTTACCACTGATGGCTTTTACTTGTAAACAAGGTGTTGTATGGGGGTGATAGCTTTCTGCTAATAATAATGAAATGTGATTCCTGTACTTAACATAGAAGCTAGATGGCTTGTCCCACTGTGCCCCATGTCCCACTATGCCCCAATCTCCCGTATCTGTTTCACAACGGATATACCAGTATTTCAATTGTGTACAAAATCGGCAGGGATAGTTGGGTGCGTTATTCATCTGAAGCATACTATTTTCATCTTCGTCCGACCGAGGAATATTTTTTATTGAATTGAATACTTTATTCACCATAGAGAAGCATGTGCATCAAATATTTAGCTAATTTATAATAATGATACATATGGCGGGAATAAAACCCTAAAGGGCTTGTTTTATCCCAGGGATTAATATATTAAGTAACAGTGTTTAGCAGTGAGAGTATAGTATATAATTTAACAGATTGGTGAATAAAGATAAGTAAAGATATAGTATCAGTCATGGCATGAGGTGGACATATACTACGTATTCATGTGCAAAGATTTGGCAGTGACAGTCATGGCATGTGTAGTGGACATATTTCGTACGTTATATAATATCCAAGTATATATATTTTACGTTAATACAGTAGATAGAAATAAATTAATATTAGGTGGTGGCATTATTATGACAGGGCCGATATACACACACGTGAGCAACAGACAAAATGCATATTCGAGACCATCTTAGACCATTGAATCAATAAGATGTTTCCTTACTTCTCGTTTGAATGATGATGTTGACGTTATAGATTTTAAGTTGGAGAACAAAGCGTTCCAGGTACGAGGGCCTTTCAGTTTGACGGTGAAGAATGAGAGTTGCGACGAACAGAGTTCTCTGTAAAGATTGAGATTTGAGTGCCTGGTCGGGTAATGGTGTACAGCCGACTGTTTAGTGAAGTAGGTAAGATACAAAGAGGGAAGAAAGACTTTGTGGTAATTGAATCTGTGAACAAATATTAAAGTGAGGTAATCGTTAATTTTCGTCAAAGGTAAGATATTTGTTTGCTTGAAAAGAGGCAATGTATGAGAATACTTATCACTCGAGCTAATTATCCTAATAAGTCGTTTTTGTAGTAAGACTAGTGGTTGTAGATGAGAAGGGAACGTGTTAGCCCAGACCAGATTACAATACGAAGTGTAAGAATAAAATAATGAGTAATACAACATAGTTAACGTCTGCCTATTGAGACAGTGTTTAATATTGTTAATTACACCAATGTTCCTGGATAATTTTGAGCATAGTTCATCGATGTGTGTTTTCCAGTTGAGCCTATCATTGAAGTAAATTCCCAGAAATTTATAACTATTAACTTGTTCGAGCTCATTGTCAGAAATAGAGAGGTTTGGAAGGCTTGAAGGTGAATGTCGAGTTGGCTTTATGATGATGTACTTTGTTTTCAGAATATTGAGTGATAATTTATTGCAAGAAAACCATTCTTGGAGCTTGCGAAGTTCATCAGACATTGTTTGAATTAAAATGGTTGGATCAGGGTTCGAATATGAAGTACTTGTGTCGTCGGCAAAAAGTATAATATGAAGAACATCGGAGACACTGACAATATCATTTATATAAATCAAAAAAAGGATAGGACCGAGTATTGAGCCCTGTGGCACACCACAGGAAATCGATTGGGGAACTGATAATGTGCTATTCAGAGATACGCACTGGGTTCTGGAAGTTAGATAACTACGAAACCAGTCGTTGGTTGGTCCCCTGAAACCATAATAATCGAGTTTATGCAAAAGTATTTCATGATTAACTGTATCAAATGCTTTGGATAAGTCTAAGAATGTAGTTATGCTGTATTGTTTGGCTTCTTTTGCGGTGATTAACTGATCATATAAAGAGAGTACAGCCAAAGAAGTTGAGTGATTGGCGCGAAATCCAAATTGATCTGGGCATATTATGTTATTTTCTTCTAGAAAGGAGTTCGTTCTGTTGGCCACAAGTTTCTCTAATATCTTACTAAAGCATGGAAGAACAGATATAGGCCTATAGTTAGATATGGAGTTAGTATCACCAGTTTTGAAGACGGGAGTGACTTTGGCAATCTTAAGATCATCCGAGACTAACCCCGTTTGAAACGATAAGTTCATGATTGAAGATATTGGAGCAGAAATGTGCTTTGAAACAGGTTTAAGCAGTGACAAGCGGATCCCGTCAGTGCCCGGTGATCCCTTCTTCAGTTCAGCGATAACATTAACAATTTCCTGTGGTGTGCACGGTGCTAAGAACAGTTCATTTTGGAACTCTTCAGTAAGGAAATTTTTTAAATTTGTGGATACATTTGGGATTTTGGAGGCTAGTTTGGAGGCAACAGTACAGAAATATTCGTTCATGTAATTTGCTATCTCAGAGGAATCAGAAGTCGTCTGCCCATTGATATCAACAGATTGGGGCACTGTAGAAGATTTTCGTCGTTGCATTAACTCATTAATAGTTTTCCAAGTGTTTTTGATATTGTTATTGTGCTCATTAAATTTGTCTTCATAATATTTCTTTTTCGCAAGCTTCAGTAAGTGGTTCAGTTTATTTCGATATCGCTTGTATTGATTGATATTTTCCGTGTTCTTATTGGTTATATAGAGTCTGTATAGTCTATTTTTCTCGCGAATTGAATTCAGAAGGTTTGGAGTTATCCATGGTTTGATTATCTTTAATTTTTCAGGCCGTTTCGTGATGATAGGAAAACATTCATTATAGATAGCATTAAATTTATATAAAAATGTTTGAAGAGCATTGGTAACATCAGTAGTTTCCTGTTCTAGGCTTCAATCAGCATGCTTCAGTTTGTCTTCAAAGAGAGCTTTTTGCGTGGAGTTTATGAGACGGAACTCTGTGTTTTTGATCTTTGGAGCGTTGGAATGCAGACACTTGCTAATGTGGAAAACGGGGAAGTGATCCGAAATATCGGAGAGAAGGATACCGGAGCAGAGATCGTCTTCGTGAAAATTGGTAAAGATATTGTCAATGAGAGTTGCGGAGTGTGATTTCACACGAGTAGGTTTAGTTATTTTGGGGAAGAAATAGAAAGATTTCATGGTTTCATAAAATTGTTTTGATGGACCATGGCAGTGTGTTTTGAATAAGTCAATGTTGAAGTCGCCCATTATAATGCATCTTTTTTTTTCGGGCTTTAACATATTCAGCATTTGATGAAGTTTAATGTTAAAATAGTCTACACTGTTATCCGGGGGGCGATAGATTATTCCGATAATGGACGACTTGTTATTTTGTGTTATTTCAACAAATAGAGATTCATATTGTTTGTTGATGTCAATATGTGATAGATCCTCTCGGATCGAACATTTCGTTATGTCTTCTCTGATATACAAGATAATTCCACCGCCTCGCTTATCCTTCCTGGATAGGGGGAAAGGTTTATAACCTGGTATGTCATATAACTCCTCAGTGGCTGGATCTAACCAACTTTCGGATATTCCGATGGCGGAAAATTTATGCTGGAGGTCTCTATTAGACAGATAATCTCGGTGTAGTGTTTTCTAAGGCTTCTAGCATTAATATGGAGAACTGATAGCGTATCTGAAGGCGAGTGTGTCAATAAGACCGACCGCGCTTGTGGTTCAAAGAGATAATTGGACTGATGGGTACTGATTTGATCAAAATGTGCATTCTCGCCTTCTGTATCATCGGTGATATAATTGGAATTTTCAGGAATGTTTAGTTGTATAGGATCAAAACACATGTTCTCAAATCCAGCCAATAAGGAGTCACTGTTTGTTCTGACCTCTGCTCCGGTATCGATTACGTCTTCTTCAGAAAAGGGTAATTCATTCCATAAATCCATTATGACAGAATATTGTGTTCGCAAAAAAATACTGTTTGTGCTGAATATACATTCGATAAGTAATAGGCCGAGTATATGGGATATACAATAGGAGTAAGTTTCAATGCCACAAGAACAAGAGCTATTTACATAGGGAGTTGATGTATGACGAGGGTCCAAACATAATACAATATAAGTGTTACTGTGGTGTCCAGTATACGCATTAGCAAACATTTGCGCGTAAAAACATGACGTAAAAGGTAAAATAAAAACAAAGGTGTTAACAAAGTGCATACAGCTCATGCTGAGTGCCCGAGCAACCCGGGACATGATAATGGCAGATTTAAATTTGTTTTGCTCTGTATAAGTAGTTGCAAAGATCCGAAGAAAACTAGAGAATACAAGTTGTATGAATTTTCTCACAGACTTGTGCATTTCACGATTGAAGAAAGCGTCGTGGTGTCTAATAACAAGGAGTTAGAGTGAGATTTTGAATGGGCCAGTTTGGCGCCTTCGTGTCAAGACAATGTGTGAACAGTGTTTCACTGCGTGCAAATTGAAATCCTTTTCTGGAGCTCGCGTCCAGTATACTTATGAAAAGGAGTTAATCAGTTTATAATACAAAAGAGCGATATACGTATGACCTTGTGAACTGAAAATTGTACAAACGCTAGTTCGAAACTTATTTACACGGCAATTTCAATATAGGGTCCGCTTATAACAAGTGCTATGTTAGGAAATAGTGATATATGAATATGTACAGGTACTTATATACAATATACAAAAACAATAGCGCACACCAATAATATGGGATTTGTGTACATATGTACAAGCAGAGGAAAACAGCAGAAATGTGGATAATATCAAGCGATATTATAAAGCTGAAAGTGTTTATTTATTTTGGGTTGATCAGATTTCGATGTCCGATTCACTAATTTGCTTCCCGTTCACAATCAACTTGCCTTTCGTGAATCTCACTTTTTTCCCTTCAGCATAGCAGCGGTTCATATAGTCACGAAATTTGTTTTTCATCATTCTGTCTTCATAGATCAGGTCTTCGGTCACGAACATATCACTATTTTTCAGAAGACTGCGGGCTTTAGTGAAGACATCACTCCGTTCGGGTCTGTACAAGAACTTGACAAGGATATGTCTGATACGACCTTCTCTGTGGGGGCCAGTCCTGTGCACATTTTCGACATGTATATCAGGCATTTGCAATTTGGTTTTGAGTATGTCACTGATTATTTCAGCAGCATTTTCACCCTGCTTCTCGGGCACACCTCCAAAGCGAAGGTTATATGAACGGCTGTACCGTTGTAGGTCGAGTAGTCGCTCTTTGAGTTGAAAGTTTTCATCTTCTAATTTGGCGACCCGCTTTTGCAGTTCAGACATACACCTTGTTATTCTGAGATTGTTCCTTTTTTGATTGCTCGAGTTCTTTGTTGGCAAATTCTACATAATCACGAAATTCGGTCTGTTTTCTTTCTACCACAATCAACCTTTCCAAAAAATCCTGATGTTTGTTTTCTAGGCGGTGCAGTGAATGTTGTATGTCACTTACTGAGCTTTTCGTGAACTCCTCAAATGTTCTTGTGTCTTCAGTGGACTCTGAGTCAGCTCCCACTGACTCTGAGTCAGCTATTTATTTTTTATTGCGTATAAATAATATAATTGTGCAGTAGATAATATATAGATATTTCGTGTCATCGTCAGAAATGATGATTTCAGTGTACATGTAGTTCCATATATATATGTCAATGATTTGAGATGATAATCGAAACTCGATACCACCGAATTGTCTATTGTGTAGGTATAAACAACTGTACATGCCAGCTTTGAATGGGAACTCACCTATACCATCCATACAAACAATTAACACTGATAATGATATGATTATTCTAATACTATAGGTGTGTACAGCAGGTCACATGCCACAAACAGAGACGAGGATGTAGACATATGGAAGTATAAAGAGGTGGATAATGGAGAAGTATACCAGGAAAACAGTCCGCAAGGTTTGTATATAGAAATTATTAATTTATTTGGGATACCTGAGCTGCTGGCAAATGAACTTTCAAATCCTCTTCTTTCTTCTCAACTTTCGGTGTTTAGGTTTTGAAGTTTCGAAAGGAAGGCAACGAAACCTAATAGTTAACGACTCCAGGTTACTCCCCATTTATGAAAATATAGTATTTGTTCATTCTTATACTAAGAAAATGATTTCGAGGGTGAAGAAGAAATTTTCAAACTTTTTCAAGAAGGAAGTACACACATAAGTACTAACCACTGACTGCAAACCAAAAAAGGAAAGGGAAAGGAAGCAAGAAGCCACGAGAAAAAAAGATTAAAAAAGCAGTAATCTTTATAATTTATTTATTCGTGGTAGATTACTCACTTTCTCATGGTATCACATGCCTTTGTTGTTTGTTTTTGATTTTTGATTTTTTTTTTTTTTTTTTTTTTTTGTCTGGTAGTTTCTGGTTTATTTATGTTCTATATAAAGTCGAATAGTTTAAACAAGTTTTCCCAGTCTTCCATAAGGCTATTGTATCTATCGTTTTCCAAAGCAATTAGATTTTCCGTGAAGGTGTGCTGTTTTGTTTTGTGCTGTAATGCAATAAGATAGTTTTCTCCCGATTAATTAATTTATAGATATAGAACCTGTATATTAGCAGTATCAGATTGATGGGTGTGTTGTATTTCGAATGTGGAAGAACGCCGAACAGAGCCTTCTTTTCAGTGATATTTATTTGAATGTCGTTATTTGAATGTATCGAATTTGTAATTTCCTCCCATAATGTGGGTCACATGTTCACAGTTGGCGAAAGGTGCTCGAATGTTTCCACTTCTTCTTTGCAAAACAGACATTTGTTTTCATTTCTAGCCGACATCTACCGAAGCAATTTGTTCGTTGCCAGGTTTATATGGTTGATCCGATATGAATTAACCACTGCAGATTGGTAACATTGCAGTAAATAAATGATAGATTGAACGTCTGTTCCTGTTAAGGTCTTCACCGAAGTTGTTCCATCGTGTTGTACATCTCGGGGTGTTATTATTTCTGATTAACCCACGATATAGCCCTTTCACCTTTCTTTTGATATAACTTATAATTGAACTTGCGAGAAAACTGATGGGATATTATATTTCAACAGAAGAGTGTCATAAGACAGAAATGCAACAGTTTCGTTTGTTAAGTACCCAATGACGTTTTTGTTGGCATTTTGCAGGAGTTTGTAGCACACCGGTTCCCCATTTATTCTTATGTCAACATTATACCATATATTCGTCGCATACATATCTTCTATTTTTTGCGGTTTGTTTTGGAAAGATGTATCAGCCAACAATATATCATGTCGCACCACGTTTTTGTATTTATCAGCTATCTTTATTCAATCATCTCTCCTTTATTAGCTAGATCTCTAACATCTGCGATACAATATTCAAAAAGGTTTTATACTGGCTTCTCTCAGTAGGTAAGAAATTATTTACTGCTCTCGCCGATGAGACGTTAGTGCACTAATGAAAGCTGTTATATTCAACATTTTCAACCCTCCCTTCTTGTCGAATTATATTAATATATTTCGTTTCACTCTGACTGTTTTTGGATTGCCAAATAAATGATATAGAATAGTATTCAGTTTCACAATTATATCTTTCGGTGCGTTTGGGAGGGCGATGAAAAGGTGGTTTTAGTTTTGGTATAATTAAAGTTTTTCAGAATTGTCACCCTTCCCAGGGGCTTTTTGACTGGCATAGCTCGTTTTTCAAGGTCCTGTTATTCGAGAATGATGAGACTCAGTGCCTTGAAACTTTTCTCAATATACAATATAATATCGTACTTCATGCCAACTGAACAATTTCTTGTATATGCAATATTTTAAGTAAAACTTAATCGGATTATTGTTTCAAGATTTACAGAGAAGTTGAGTCCCAAAAGGATGAAATCACTTTGCCTCAGTCAATTGGTAGCGATATAGTATAGGCTCTGGGGGGTTTCTGTGTACATCTCTCTTTTACAGCAAAACTTGGTATTTTCCTGTTCTGTATGTTGAGGCCCTTGGAAAAAGTTTGGGTAACACTCCCAGATCAAGTACGTTTTTTCTGCACAGCCTAATACATGATTACGCCTTGACTCCAATCAGCCAAAATAGTAAATTTCAGTTTTCATGGAATAATTCAAGAGTAGGCAGCATTAGATTCAAATGTAACATTTATTTATCATGTTTACACATAACTAACACATTTTTAGCATGGTTCAATACCATAATTCTTCATTTTCAGCACAAAAACGCGCTATTTAGCGAAATTTTGCCCAAAAATCACTTTCAGTTTGAAAGTCGCTCAAAATTCGATCACCCCTCATACACCCAATTTTGTAGATAAAGCAACCAAAATTGGTCAGAAGTTACCTTATTAAGTCTTTTGATAACTCCATGCATCATATTTATGATTCAGGGTATTGTTTGGTGACAAATGTCAACAAAAGTTACCCCTACCCCCAAAAAGCGGGATTAACCAAATTTGGTTAAATTGGTCTAACTTTAAAAGTAAGTCTGATATGAAGTTGGTTTTGGTGGCTATGCATGGGTTTTTGATACCAAGCTATTCATTGAAACCATAATCAACCCCTTTTGAGTTAACCTAATTTGCATAAATTCAAAATGGCCGCCAAAAGCTCCAGGTTATGACATCCGTCAAGAAGGACAAAGACAAAGTAAGTGTTACAGTAAGTGTAATATATTTTTTTTGTATGGATCTGTGGTGTTACAATCATGAAATATTACTGCTTAATCAATGTACGTAGGCCTATACCTATTTAAATTGATTAATTTGCATAAATCCAAGATGGCAGCCATGTACAGACAAAATTGACAGTGGTTAATTACATGCCCCGGCATGATTAATCGCGATTTTTAACGCAAACGCAAACAAAACTGTTTGAGTACAATCCATCCAGTGATAATCTCTCTCAGAACTACTTGAGAAGGTGCTGCCATCTACCTTAAGGAATCTACAACATCTTGAAGCCATGTGCATTTCAGGAAGCAGACATTTGGTTTGGACCTGTTCTT
>JAVTVY010038036.1:0-16630 GCA_036873755.1 Hanleya hanleyi | reverse complement strand
ATGCAATGTTAGTCAATATTTACTTGCGATTAAATCTGTTACGACTTCGACGTAATAAACCCCACGAACGTCTAATAATAGATTACAATTCCATGACAACCCCTAAAACATGGCAGTGTGTATGACGTCACAGGACCTACGAAGTAGGGTTTGATATGATTTAAGTGTGTATTCGAGAGATTACTTGGGGGCCCTATGTGCTACTGTGAGAGAATTTATTTGTCTCTAATTGACAGTGGATACTATTAACTTTCCCAGATGTCACCGCTGGTGAGTCATTAGCGTAGCAAATACTATCGCCCTCCGTTTCTATTACCATGGACACTGATCAGCCCAGCAGTACAGCACGAGGTCACCCATCCAAGTTTTGACCGGCTCAAAATCCTCTAATTTCGGTCATTTTACGAGAACCGGTGTCTCCAACGTGATATGACGTATCAGGGAACGTTCAAAAGTCAAAGTGAAACATACAGCCAAGGATTCCCATGGGCATGAGAGTGCACTCGCTGAGCCATCAATAAATAATAAAAAGTAATTATAAATCAATTTTTCATCAGAATTCGGTCAGCTCAGAACTTGCTGGTAACAATGCCCTAATGCACGTTCATGCCAAAAACCAAGGTTCTAATGTCAACAGTTCTCCTTATTTTGCCGACGAAAGGATTCGGATGGACTGACTGACTGACTGACTGCCTCACTCATTACCGGAAAATTTGCGATCTGTAGCCTACTTCGTAGGAAAAAAAAAATGAAATCAAGAAAGAATAGTTGTGCCTCGAACCCAGAATATACATTTTTCAACACTATTTCAACAGTTAGCCATCTGTCATAAAATTTATTATTATACCTGATACCGTAATTGTTCATCCTTATTGGTCGTATGATATTCTGTAATTCTCCATATTAAATGTATAGCACAAGAAATGTTATATGCTCTGTAGTAGCGAATTGTCTAGAGACGATGTCACACGATCTCGAGGAGATAGTGCATGGTGTCAAGGCAATATTGCACCATCTCGAGCGCAGTGGTGCCCCGTTAGCGCGCGGCGAATCACTGTAGCTAAGGACATAGATCGCGTTCCAACATTTGACAGCTGAATGAGTTTCGGTAACTTCATCGCGAAGTTCTGGGATTACTGTGCCCCAACTCTTCTTGAAACGACCAACATTGTGTAGGAAAAATATGTTACGGTACTCAATTACATGATATAAACCAGTCTGCAAACCTCGAATAATCGAATCTAAGGTTCGGTACCGGTACCGCAAATTATTGAGCTACGGTATACATGTCCATGTCATATTTTTTACTGTTATCGGACGTGGATCATAGGTTTGCAAAGTCCTTCCTCTGTTATCTTTGGTAATATAGAAACATACGATATGGACATCGTAAGAAAACACTTTATGAATACTGTCCGTCTCGAGCTGAAAAATCCTGATGTCACACCCAACAGCACACAAAGTGACGAGTGCGTTGACCCGAGATACTAAAAAAATTATGATGGGTCTACGGTAACGTCCGCAATTTATGTTATGTGTACAAATGATATTCCTAGTCCGGCCTGTTGGTGGTTGATCGGGCCAAAAAATCCATTAGTGAATGAAACGCTGAAGTCATTTCGTTTTCAATTCTTTAACATCGAAATTCAGGAATCGCAATGTTAATGATATCAATTCTTTCAAGTTTTTCTTGCTCCAAGGGATGGCTTGTCGTGCTCCGTGGTATGGACTACCGCAATACAATTAGTTCAGCTGAGTTCATCAGCGGTTCTCTAGGCAGTTTAACTGACTTTGCAACAACAGATATGTACACTAGTAAACTTGGCAGTATATTTCATTGAAAACGGACGGGCCATGTGATAAAAATGACTCCAATTGGGGGTATAATGCGGGCTTGTCTTTCAAAATACCCACAACAGCTCTAACTGTGTAGCTTATTTACGGAAAACGGAATCTTGACAGAGAGGGAATTGTAATCATATATCTTCTATGATTAAATAGGCCCCTGATAGGCCACATGATTATCCACCTATCTCTGCCCCTGTTCATCGGTATCTTTCACTCTGTCTGGAGACCCCGTAAAACGTGTACTTTCGGCCATGTTTTGCTCCACAGGATGGAAAACATGCTCCACGGGATGGAATGTCATGCCAAAGCACACAAGGGATGGAGAACTGAATCTCCGGGGTGATACCTAAGACTTGAAAAATGGAACTTGTTGCTCCCTCGCTTACGCTCGGCATTAAGAGGATAGAACAAGGACTGGTTCGCTCGGTGTCAGTATAATGTGACGGAGTGGGGTGTCATGTCTGCCTACGGCATGATATTTCAGTGGGACAGCACTATAAAATGGCAGCATTAGATCTGCTCTGTTACAAGTAGGTTCCCCTGCCCCTCCCCTCCCTTCCCTTCCCCGTCGTGATATAGCTGAAAAAATGTTGAAAGCGACGTTAAACCCTATTCACTCACTCACTCACTCGAAAACCTCCTCTGGTTACAATATAGACTGATATGACTATCAATAACTGAACCGATATATGAAAACAGTCGTAAGAATCTCAGTTACAAAATTTTGGTGGCATAATTTTCTATATGCAATGTATCATCAGTATCGTTTGCCCAGGCCTCAGCTTGTTCCTATATTTTCTATATCTTGCTTTGTCTGTTTGCGGTTTTATTCATCGAAAATTGACCAGAACGTGTCTGCAGCTGCCTAGAACCTTAGAGCTTCTAGGGCCTAGGTGGCCCCTGGATCCTCTCCTTAAGAGAGTGAGTGAGTAGTAGGGTTTAACGTCATTTTCAACCTTGTTTCAGTCATAGTGCTGGGATAGTAGCCCCCTATACTGTGTATACTGAATTCTCCTATTTACCATGTTTACTCCTTTATCTTTATGAAAAACCTCCTGACCCCTGTTTGCCAGTAAAATTGCTGTACTTTTACAAAGAAATGATTTCTCTGTGCATGTCATTCTCCATGTACATGGTGGCATTAGAAGTATTGATGCCTAGTGTGATGACATATGGTCTAAGCCTCATTTTCATTGTAGGAGCATATTTGATGCAAAAATATGAGACGACGCCATGGCCTTGTGTGAGCACTGTGGCCTACATGTACCGAAGACAAGTCCTTCCTGCAATGACTCAGTCAATAAAGCGGAATATTTTACAAATATAATCTACATGTACAAAACAGGTGTGGTCATTGGAGCCTGAACATAAATTCATTATATCGCTTTGCATACTTGCAGGAAGTCAAGCCTTGTTGGAGGAGAGGGGTGGAAGGTTGATGGTCTCATGCGTGGACTGCCAGGGCAATGAGTATGCCATTGGTGCCATGAAATCTAATTTGGCACGAAGTACTCAGCGGTGTAAGAAACGATATACGTGCTCAGCTGAGGGTTTGATGATTGCGGATCAAGGTAGTTTGAGTCGTGATGCCGCATGTAAGTGCAATGGTACTGCTGGTTACCGGATGGTCTATGACTACAGCAAGTTTCACCAGGGTAACGACTGGTGCTCTCAAAATGATGGGGCTTGTTTGTGTAACCTTGTGAAATGCAACACCGGAGAAATGTACAGCGAAGCAGGTAATCTCACTTAACTAACCATGGCCATGAAGTATTTTTAGCCCACCATCACCAGATGGTGGGCTATTCAAATCGCTTTTCGTCCGTGGTCCGTCGTACATCAGTCCGTCAGTCAGTCCGTCCGTCCGTAAACAATTCTTGTTATCGCGATTTCTCAGGAACTACTTTATGGATATTTCTCAAATTTGGTACACAGGTTCCCTTTGGGTCCAATTCGAAAATCCAATATGGCCACCAGGCAGCCATCTTGGATTTACCCATGAAACTTTGTTATCGTCATTTCTCAGGAAGTACTGCATGGATCTTTCTCAAATTTGGTACACCGGTTCCCCTTAGCGTCTAGATGGGCAAGATAACTTTTTCGGTCCGAATTGAAAATCCAATATGGCCACAAAGCAGCCATCTTGGATTTCCCCATGAAACCTTGTTATCGCGATTTCTCAGGAACTGCTGCATGGATCTTTCCTAAATTTGGTACACAGGTTCCCCTTGGGGTCTAGTTGTGCAAGATACCCTTTTTGGTCCGATTCGAAAACCCAATATGGCCACCAGGCAGCCATCTTGGATTTCCCCATGAAACTTTATTGTCATTTCTCAGGAAGTACTGCATGGATCTTTCTCAAATTTGGTACACAGGTTCCCCTTGGGGTCTAGTTGTGCAAGATACCATTCCTGGTCCGATTTGAAAATCTAGTATAGCTACCAGGCAGCCATCTTGGATTTCCCCATGAAACTTTATTGTCATTTCTCAGGAACTACTTAATGGATTTTTCTCAAATTTGGTACACAGGTTCCCCATAGGGTCTCGATATGCAAGATGCCTTTTTCGGTCCGAATCGAAAATCCAATATGGTCACCAGGCGGCCATCTTAGACTTCTCCATGAGATTTGTTATCATGATTTCTCAGGAAGTACTGCCTGGATCTTTCTCAAATTTGATACACAGGTTCCCCTTGTGGTCCAGTTGTGCAAGATACCTTTTCTGGTCCGATTCCAAAATCCATTATGTCCATCAGGCGGCCATCTTGGATTACCCCATGAGACATTGTTATTGGGATTTCTCTGGAACTACTGCATGGATCTTTCTCAAATTTGGTACACAGGTTCCCTTTATGGTCTAGTTGTGCAAGATACCTTTTTCGGTCCGAATCGAAAACCTAATATGGCCACAAGGCGGCCATCTTGAATTTCCCCGTCAAACATTATCGTGAATTCTCAGGAAATATTTCATGGATCTTTCTGAAATTTGATACACAGGTCTCACATGGGGCCTCGTAGTGCAAAATACCTGTTTTGGTCCGATCCGAAAATCCAAGTTACGCTTCAAATTAATACGGTATTCTCGAGTTGTGACGTTGCATCACAAGAGTCGGCAGATCAAACGGTGGGGCATATTCTATATATTGACTATAGAGAATATCCATACCTTCACCCTCCATATCAAGGAGTTCAAATAATTCTGAATTAAAATGAATTTCTTCAAATTTTAAATCAGTTTTCTTTAGTCCATGCAGTAGCAAGTGAACTGCTCCACCCTTTCGTCTGCCGGCGGGTCGGCTACATGAAGGGACGTCACTCTTGTGACTCAACGTCACAACTCGACTACTGCATGTTTCGATCCAAAGGAGATAATCAGGATTCAGGCACTTTCGAAGTTTCAACATTACTACGCGGACCGGATCCCTTCAGTATTAAGTATTGTACCATCTTACAATTTTCGAGCATGGTATCTTAAAAGAGATATCTCAAACTTGCCCAGTAAACAGAGCAGAATGAGCATTCGTTCCTAATTTTAAAATCTTGAGTATGTTTCATAACTCATGCCAAAGTGTCAAAGAGATTGGTCCTCGCTTCCAGTACCCATTGATGACACGTGCAAAAAAAAAATAATAAAAAAAAATACTACAAAACAAAGGCGAAGTATCCTCCGTACATGTACATTCACTTTTAGACTAACTTTGCTCATTTCTCTTGTATTATAACAACCGACATAAGTACAGTTTCTAGAAATCTTGAAACTCCTGAAACTTAGATTATATCTTGGTGTTTTTCGGTGGCTCTTTTCCGATCTTTTTCGCTCAGATTCGAAATTCTGTAAACAAAATTACAAATCAATTGTTTGTTCTTAGTAACAATGGACAAAAAGATCCTCTAGTCATTAGCTTACAATTATAGGACAATGGTGGGCGCCAAGATCCTTCAGGATCTCTCGTTTGATCTATTTTCAACATGATTAATGAAGAACAGTGATAGAAACATGTTCAGTCGGTTTGGTAATACATTAACATTTAGCTGTGCATACATGTAAACTGGTTAGGGCTAATTCTCTAAAATGGAGGTTATAAAGGTTGCTTTTGAATAATATCTTCGGCGATATACAGTACAGGAAAGAAGTGATCACCATGGAAATTGACGCATTGTCGACCCATTGTTGCCCTGTCTTGACCAGATGTCAACCCAATGTTCACCCGGTTTTCACTCACCTCCGCGAATTCACCAAATTCCACATGAAGCAAAATTCTGAGAATTTTAGAACGACCTTACCTGGTTTTGTACCTCTCTGCCATTTTGGCCTTGGGGTATTGCCATGATTGTCGTTGCCATTATGTCCGTCTGTCCATCCGTCCCTTCATTACTGCATTTTATATGCAAAACCACTTAAGATAGTGACCAAATTTTGGTGATTTGAGTAAAAAATGCTCACATTTTGGACTTTCCTATGAATTCCCAGACCACCTGGACTTCTGATCTTTGTCAACAGTACTCAGGGATTCATACAAGTCGCTTTTTACCACCTGTATTCGGTGGTAAAAAAAAAAAAAAATGAAAACTCAATTCGTATGGCAAGAAACTCAATTGCTTCCGTTTTACTGGATAAATACTATTAAATTTTTCATGGAAAAAACTCAATTCGCCAGACATGGTCAATGTTAATTTGACAGCCCAAATTACGAAATAAACTCAATCGAATGACGATCTTACCGTGAAAACGATAGAGCCTACTAAGTTTACCTTTCAGAGGCGCCTGGCATGCCTGGAGCGTGCCACCACTACGCCTTCGAGTATGCTGATCACAGCGCCGCGTAGCTGCAGATACAATTGCTTGCATGTATTTTCGGAACCCTCAAACGTTTATTGTGTGGCAGCCTGCATTCGTACTACCGAGGCTTCCCAACTATCACTAAAGTTTGACAACAGGGACTGCCACCCAAAAGCTTTTATCGGCCATCTGTCGCCATAAAAGTTTTTTTTCTTCTTCAACTTCAAACAGACCCTGTGTAGTTGTTGTTGTCATCTTTCAATCGCGTAGGTCGTCAATTTGTCCACCAGAGTTGCAAGTTTCAGAAATGAAATACAAAGAAAATGTAGTCTACGAAACGAAAGAAAAATCTGCCCTAGCATTGTTGTTGTTGAAAAGCGATATGCGTTTTTCTGTCTGAAAGGGGTATTTGCACAAGTTTTTTTCAGAAAGTCTGAACCCACAAAACCCCCTTGGCTATGTGCCTGTCATACATTTCTGTATTACCACGATTCAATGCACATGTTATTTTTATTTATTTAGAAGTACTTTGTACATGTATGTCAACATCTAATTATATTGAAATGCTCTTTCTTCGTAATCACACCTGTACATGTACATCATCTTGAAATTATCGGTGTAATAATATTAAGACTTAAAGTAACTGTGATACTTTTGCAAGTTTACGTTCTATTCAAGATAATCTTCTAAATTATAGGATTTGTACCCTGCTTCTTGTTTTGTGACTTTAATTGAACAATTTCTCTATTATTGTAGAACCCAGCACATAGAAACTTGCACTTAATTATGATATTATTATAGAGCCAGAGCAATTACTCACCTCACAGCTCTACATTGTCACAAATGTATTTCATGGCCTGCATTGCAGACAGTACAGGACGTTTGAAGTATGACCAGGGCTGAATCTAGAAATTTTTGGCAGGTTCCAATCCCAAACTCCCATATTCATAATTCATTATTTAGAAGTGCAATTTTCCTCTGGAATTTCAGAGGAAATAGCCTGTGATAAATTACAAAATAGAGGTTTATTAGCATAAAATCCAATACCCAGCTTCATGTATTTAATCAGATTGATATTGAGGCTAAGAAGCTTTTTCTAGGAGTATTTCCTTCAGAAATCCTTTCAAATTGAACAACAACAATTACACTTCATTTTTTTTTTTCATATGAGTTTGGGCATCAGATGTTTTGGGCACCCATACTTTTTTTTAAAAATTTGGACTCGAGATGCAGCTCTGATGAGGTCGTTCCCGTCATCTCTGACATCAAAAGGGACTGTGGAGTCGCCTCTTCCACTGCAGAAAGCGGATTTCAATTCCTCTGAGACAGAATATGGTTGAAATGTTGGGGAAAATCTTAATTATGCTTTATTAATCACATCGTTATCTTGAATATGATGTATGATAACTTACACAAGTACCACAGTTACATGGTAAGTTTTGTATCAGTAGCAGTAATGTTGATGTTTTTATTGCAGAACGAAAATGTGTGCCCAAAACGGAAATTACTGTGATGCCTCCCCCAGACATGCCTGCGAACTCTAGCCAATCAAGTAAGCCCTAGATACGCTCCGTCCATGAAAATCTTTTTATGCCCCCTTCCAATGTAGTGGAGCATCTTGGTTTGCACATGCGGAACTTGCAATGCTGCTTAAGCAGGGTCCGGCATACCCCCCAGAATTTTTAGAAAAATATAGACATGAAACATTGGCATGTTCTGGCCCATTTTGACAGCATACATGTATTTCTGACTATTGAGAACTGAAGCAAAAAATGTAGAAAAGTTAAAGTGGAACGTATACCTTCCTGCTAGACCATCTCTCCTGGTTTTTTTACCCCTCGGCATGCTCGGGCTGTGCGGTCTTTTTATTGTTACATGTATATGTACATCTGGTTGCATGTATATTTCCTATATTTTGACTTTTTCTCATGAAAACATTTCAATCTCTCTATCTTGAACCAAGCAGCAGAACTGGTCTCCTCAATCACCACCACTATGGCCGCATTCAGTAGAAAAAAATTTAATTAACACCAGAAAACTACCAATTTTGGAACATACAATGTAGTAGTGACCTGTCTTGCCCTTTCTTATTCCCATATTTTATTATTCAAAAATATTCCTATATTTTGGCAAATTTCCTTCTATATTTTCTCTTATATTTTCACTGTGAGCCACCTGCAGTCCTGCATATGATCATCTGTCCATCAACATTTTCGTCTCCAGTCCATATCTCAATCACGATTCGATGGACAACTATAAAACGTGCATGGAAGATGCTTTAAGTACCGTGCCGATGTGCACTGTTAGACTTTTTAGCTCATCTGGGCGAAGGCCCGATGGGCTTATGTCATGGCCTGATTGTCCGTCGTCCGTCGTGCGTCGTGTGTCGTCCGTAAACATCTTCTTCTCTGAAATCGCTTGGCCGATTAAGCTGAAACTTGGCATGCATGTTCCCCCCACTGAGTACACCAGAATTTGTTCATGCCGTGTCGATACGATTTTAAATATGGCCGCCAGGCGGCCATCTTGGATTTCCCCATGAAATTTTTTTATCGCGATTTCTCCGGAACTACTGCATGGATCTTTTTCAAATTTGGTACACAAGTTCCCATTGGGGTCTAGTTATGCAAGATACCTTTTGTGGTCTGATTCAGAAATCCAATATGGCCACCAGGCGGCCATCTTGAATTTCCCGACGAAACATTATTATCGCGATTTCTCAGGAACAACTGCATAGATCTTTCTCAAATTTGGTACCAACGGTTCCCCTTGGGGTCTAGTTGTGCACCACCAGGCGGCCATCTTGGATTTCCCTATGAAACTTCGTTATCGTGATTTCTCAGGAAGTATTGCATGGATCTTTCTCAAATTTGGTACCCAGGTTCCCCTTAGGGTCTAGTTGTGCAAGATACCTTTTGATATTTGATTCGAAAATCCAATATGGCCACCAGGTGGCCATCTTGAATTTCTCGATGAAACATTGTTATCGCGATTTCTCAGAAACTAATGCATAGATCTTTCTCAAATTTGGTACATATGTTCCCCTTGGGGTCTAGTTGTGCAAGATACCTTTTCTGCTCTGATTTGAACTTCCAATATGGCCACCAGGCGACCATCTTGGATTTCCCCATGAAACTTTATCGCGATTTCTCAGGAACTACTGCATTGATATTTCTCAAATTTGATACACAGGTTCCCCTTGGGGCCTAGTTGTGCAAGATACCTTTTGTGGCTTGATTCAATACTCCAATAGGGCCACCAGGTGGCCATCTTGGATTTCCAGATGAAACATTGTTATCGTGATTTCTCAGGAACTATTCTATGAATCTTTCTCAAATTTGGTACACAGGTTCCCCTTGGGGTCTAGTTGTACAAGATATCATTTGTGGTCTGATTCAAAAATCCAATATGGCCAACAGGCGGCCATCTTGGATTTCTCCATGAAACATTGTTATTGCGATTTCTCAGGAACTACTTCATGGATCTTTCTCAAATTTGGTACACAGGTTCCCCTTGGGGTCTAGTTGTGCAAGATACCTTTTCTGCTCTGATTCAAAAATCCAATATGGCCACCAGGCGGCCATCTTGGATTTCCCTATGAAACTTCTTTCTCAAATTTGGTACCCAGGTTCCCCTTAGGGTCTAGTTGTGCAAGATACCTTTTGATATTTGATTCGAAAATCCAATATGGCCACCAGGTAGCCATCTTGGATTTCCTCATGAAGCTTTATTATCGCGATTTCTCAAGAACTACTGCATTGATCTTTCTCAAATTTGATACACCGGTTCCCCTTGGGGTCAAGTTGTGCAAGATACCTTTTCTGGTCCAATTTGAAAATCCAATATGGCCTCCAGGTGGCCATCTTGAATTTCCCCATGAATTTTGTTATCGTGAATTCTCAGGAAATTACTGCATGGATCTTTGTCACAGGTTCCCCTTGTGGTCCAGTTGTGCAAGATACATTTTTTGATCCATTTCGAAAATCCAATATGGCCGCATCTTGAATTCCCCATGAAACTTTATCATGAAATCTCAGGAAATTACTGCATGGATCATTTAGTGTTTGGGGGGGACAACACAAGCTAGAAACTCATCTATTGCAGTTCTTTAGTAAAAATTTGTCACAGCTACTTTCTCCAGTTACAGCCAGATGAGCTACAGTGCCGTGGCACTATCTTTATGCATTTCAATCACAGTCACAGTCAATCACAGTTATGGCCCTTTATCCTGTCAGTGAATGATTTCTTGTCTGGTCCATACGGTAATTCCTCTATTAAATCGTTCACCGGAAGTGATATTTGATGTATTAAAAATGAGAGGTGATCGATTCGCAAAAGTCAGAGAAATGAATCTTGGATCATCAGGTGCCCAATTTCCAATACCACCACAACCATGTCTGGGATGGTACAGGTGATTCGTTTCAAATTCTATTTACATGTACTTAGGGGGTGATTCAATACAATCCAGCTAATTGCAGTTTTAATGCTCCGGCATCAGCAGAATTAATACTCCGTTATAAAAACAATCTAGTTCAAACGGTCGGTGGTCTCTTGCCAAGTGCTTGCTTGAAAACTTGTTCTAAGGGAGGGGAGACTACTCCTGTCTAAATGATTCTGATTCTCCCTTACAAACGGGATTGACTGGAAATTCGGGTGGTGACCGAATTATTACCTCCAAAAATCGTGGGTGATCGATTTCCGATAGAGTAATTGATTTATTAGAGGAAATTATCTTATATTGATAGCTATTTGATGAACAACTTCAAAATTTACATGGAAGATACTTAGTACCTTACATCGTCACTAGTGCGACAGCTTTCCTCTTTCATATTCTGTCTGGGTCTAGCCATTACATATAATGAGGCGAGTTTGATTTGTCTAAGCGTCCATAATCAAGTGGCCAATCATTTGCCTTTGTGGCATGTGACTGAAATTCCATTTAGTCCTTGTATGGCATGCCTGCATGTCGCGCTATACTTCTATTCTATTCTGAATTTTGGTTGTAAGCAAATAATTGTTCACTGGTCCTCAAAGTTGGTTACATGATAACTGCCCACGCTTACCGCTGAATGGTGTATGAAAATTTGGCTTTCAGCGAGTGTGTCAGATTCCTTTGAATTAGATCTGATTTAAACTTGTTGTTGATGCATGTATATTGTGTAAACATAAACCAATTTCGACCACCAAAATGTCTGTGGTTCAGACAAACCTGATAGATTATGAATTTTGGGATTTAAGTGCACAATAACAGAAAATAACAAAGAAATATATAGTGATATCATTCCTCCCAGTGGAGACCATCAGATTAGAAGAAAAGCAAATAATGAACTTACCTAAAAATACCCCAGAGTGTATGAGGTACAATAGACCTGGGTTCCGAGAAGGATGCCTTGCATATTCACACTGTCGGGCTGTTTCACTATTTGATGATGAGTTATGGCCCTTTATTCGTAGACTATTTCTTTTTCTTTCCATGTCTTTGCTTACTATTTGAGGCACAACTTTGGAACTTGCATGGGAGACTGTTAGTATGTTGCCGATGTCCAGTCCGTTTCTTACCTGTTTTGATGAATTATGGCCCTTTATCCCATCAACATATTTTTGTCTGGCCCATAACTGGCTTACTATTTGATGACAACTATGAAACTTACATGGAATTACAAGCATCTAGTCCGTCATTCATAATCCAGCCGTCGTCCATTAGAGAATATCCGCGTCCATAATCCAAAGACCTATTCCATTTTCCATATAACAGTATTAGCACCAAATTCAAAAAGACAATCATAGTATACATAAACATAGGCTTGTTTCCTGCAAGAGAGAAGCGGTCAACAGTTCTCAATGATGCCGGCAAGACATCATGATGTTCCAGAAATATCAAATCCGTATCGCTGGTCAGTATTCTTAATCCGTAATATTCGTTTTAGAGTCGTTATCCAAAAAAGATGTATCTCAGTCACGCTTTGATTGTGCCTGTGCATATGAGCACCATGAGGATATTGAAGTACATGTGTTCATACGGCCCCTAGCCCCGGGTTAAGCGGAATTAGACACAAGTTACGAAACGTAGCGCCATAGATCTTGCACGCTACGTTCGTGCTTTGCTATCAGCATGCGATATGTATCGCCAAATTTGAGAAACTTTGAGTGGAGGCACTTGGTGGAATAGCCCTGTTTTATAAGTTTCTGCAACAATGTTTTGTGACGTTGATTAAAATAATCACATTTAACACAGGATCTAGCAAATGCTACTAAGCGAGATATGTATACGCCATATGCAGGTCCCACTGGAATATTACTATCCAGATAGGGATAGTTTACATGTCGAAATTGTAATCATCTCTTTTGCTGGTTCCTTCACTACTACAGGCCTTTTGGCTGATAAGGGCAGTTTTTGGCTGACCCTGTCTGCTCCAGTCTGAACACATGTCTGAATTTTCTTACAACTTTCTGGGCAGTCTAGTTCAGCAAAAAGTCTGTCTGCTCCTGCTGACCAGGTCTTGCTCCAATTTATATGTCTGAACCAGGCTGCTCATTAATTGGCCAAATGGCCCACATGTGGTCTGGCAGTCAACTGTGAAACATCATAGCCACAGACCACATTTAATGAGTATTTAATAGATTCCATAGTATCCTCCTGGGCTTCAACATGAATGGAACATCTGTACAGATAAAGCTTAAAACTTTGGTGTAAGAATGCTTAGAGATCTACATTTTTACTCCAAAGTTTCTTCAATCAGAAAGTATATTCAAGTCAAAATGATATTTTAGACATTTCAATTTCAATTTAACATTCTAATATTATAACCTAAAGTATTATTTGTTTTTGTTTTTGTGTTTTTGAATCTGTAGTCAGAAAAGCTTTTCAAAAATATATACATGATTTCATAAAGTGTTATTACACATGTTTGTCTATGCTGTTGGGTGTGTGAAAACCTGTTGGTATATATGCATCTGGAATGCCAGGTTAAATTCTTAGTTGTGTCATCAGTGACGAGATCTTTGAATGAACAAACAAAACAGGTCAGAAAATTGGCTATCTGAGCTTGTGGTGTAATTTTTCTGATCAACACATAATTTGTGTGAAGAGTTGGTCTCAGACAGACCATTCCAGTTACAAATGTAGCTTCATGATTCATAAAGACTGCCCATCTCATTCTGGACCTGACTGGACAGATCACCCACATGTGGTCTGGCAGTGAAATATAAACTTCAATGGGGCTTCCATGACTGGACCTAACCACAGCTCATGATCACTGGATTTAATAAAGGCCATATTTCAACAATGTACGGCTAACCCTCTTGTCAGTAGGCCTAGAATAGGGCGTACATACATGTCCAGGGACTCAAGCCCTGCTTTCATAGATAACAATTTCTGTATGGCAGAGAAGCAAAATTTCTTCATTTATCTATTGTGTGTTAAATTGTTCAATATATTTTGAGAAATATTCAAGTGGAGTTGAGGGAAATATGCAGGTCACTTGTGGTGAATATAGAATTGAATTGATTGCCAACATTTGGTGGTCTATAAGAGCTCTCATGATGCAAGTGAGTTTCCTTGTTCAATAACACAAATAGAAGTTCAGTAGTCCTGTTGCTTCTAGGAAACAAGTTTTCACACTGTGGCATATCATTGTATTCATGTAGCAAGCATTTAATATGTGTACACTTTTAATAGCAGAAAGGAATATATGCTCCATTTATCAAAAGCAATGGTTATCTTCAATTGCTTTCTTTCCTCAGTGTCAGTCAGATAAATATCGTTTTAGGAAATAATTATCTTTATCTCATATGGCTGTCAGGGTTTGAAATTAACACCTGTCCACCTGTCCTTGACCCGATAAGTGTCTTGCTCATTAGCCTTCGTTAGTCTGAGATATTTCGGTCTTAATATGATGGTTTCCTAAAATGGAAACCTTAGTTCGCCATTAATGCAAATGTTTCCTATACTGGAAACTTACAAAAAGTTTCCTAAATTAGGAACAATGGTTATGTTTCCAAAACGGGAAACATTTGTAATATTTCCTGAACAGGAAACATTCATGTACATACATGTAGTAGAAGCATTTCTCAAACTGGAACCATTACAAAATGATTTTCTGAAGAAAAAAAAATGATATTCAGGATAAACTCTAGTTGTTTCCCATGATCTGAATACATAAGCATTTGTTTTTACATTTGCAACTTTTCCCAAACCATCACAAATACATTTTCTGAAAAATATTATTAAGGAACGAGAGATCCCGAAGGATCTTTGCACCCACCATTGTCCGATAATGATGAGCTAATGGCAAGAGGATCTTTTTATTCATTGTCACTAAAAACAAATGAATGATTTGTAATTTTGTTTGCACACTAGGCCTCTAAAAGTATTCAAGACGGGGAACTCAGAAAAATAAATTCAAACCTAAAATTACACTATTCAGAATTGATATTTTAATTTTTATTTTTTCAACAGAAGGAAGATCTAATTTTGAATATTGAATTTAGGTAATAATAAAAAAGCTGTTTTCTTCAGCCAGGAGGGCTCTGTATCCTTAAAACACAACTTAGCTTACAGTTCATCTATATTCCCCAAAGTGGTTTGAAGTCGATCAGTTGAATTATTCTAGAGTTGCTGTCCAGACAAGATGCAACTGCTTAAAATGCAACATAATCCAATATCGCTCGTAGATGGCAGACAAATTGGATTATGCTCGTTCATGAAACACAATCCCAACCGGGATCTTAATAAGGTCAAGGGACTCCCCAAGTTTGAAGTAGATCTGTTGAATCGTACTCCAGCTATTGTCCGAACAAGATCAAACTGCTTAAAATCCAATGAAATCCAGTATGGCTGATGGTGGCCATATTGTATTAAGCACATCCTTGAAAAACGATCCTAATCCTCCTCTCAACAATGTCAAGGCACTCCCCAGGTATGAAGTAGATCGGTTGAATTGTTCGAGTTATTATCCGGACAAGATCCAACTGCTTACAATCCAATATGACTGACAGCGGCCATACTGGATTACGCACATTGCTGAACAACAATCCCAACCGTCCTCTCACCAATGTCAAGACACACCCCAAGTTTGAATTAGATCAGTTGAATCGTACTCCAGTTATTGTCCGGACAAGATCAAACTGCTTAAAAAGCCAATGAAATTCAGTATGGCTGATGGTGGCCATATTGGATTAAGCACGTCCTTGAAAAACAATCCTAATCCTCCTCTCAACAATGTCAAGGCACTCCCCACATATGAAGTAGATCGGTTGAATCATTCTCGAGTTATTGTCCGGACAAGAACTGCTTATAATCCAAAATGGCTGATGGCGGCCATATTGGATTACGCACATTGCTGAAAAACAATCCCAACCGTCCTCTCGCCAATGTCAAGGCACACCCCAAGTTTGAAGTTGATCGGTTAAATCGTTCATGAGTTATTGTCCGGACAAGAAAATCTAACATCCAACTGCTTATAATCCAAAATGGCTGACGGCGGCCATATTGGATTACGCACATTGCTGAAAAATAATCCCAATCGTCCTCTCGCCAATGTCGAGGCACACCCCAAGTTTGAAGTTGATCGGTTAAATCGTTCACGAGTTATTGTCCGGACAAGAAAATCTAACATCCAACTGCTTATAATCCAAAATGGCTGACGGCGGCCATATTGGACTACGCACATTGCTGAAAAACAATCCCAACCGTCCTCTCGCCAATGTCAAGGCACACCCCAAGTTTCAAGTTGATCGGTTAAATCGTTCATGAGTTATTGTCCGGACAAGAAAATCTTACGGAATTACGGACACCGGTGTTTCTAAGTCCCCCCCCCTACTAAGTAGCGGGGGACAATAAAGTGATTATCAGTTTTCGTTTTTAACATAGAGACAGACTATAGGGCTACCAAGATGTATAAATTTGTAGTGAGTGTGATACACACATTTTTAAAATCTGCACAATATTTTTAAAATTGTGCTGCAAGTTTTTGAAACTTCAAGATTGCGCAAGTATTTTAAA
>JAVTVY010038035.1:0-16071 GCA_036873755.1 Hanleya hanleyi | reverse complement strand
ATTGCGTTATCCACTTCTGCTCAGAAAGTGACACTACCTGATGACAAAATCTGAAATTTGTTTTTGGCCAATAACTTGAGAACTGCATGCTCATCGGATTCTTCTCAACTTTAGCATGCATGTACCATGCCAGGAGATGTTGCATGGGATTGCCTTTCACTCACTTGCACTTACAGGTGGCGCCACCTGGTGGCAAAATCCCAAATTTGTCTCCGGGTAATACCATGACCTAAGATGTCGCTTGAGATTGCATTTCGCCCACTTGCGCGTATAGGTGGCGCCACCAAGTGTTAAAATCAAAATTTGTTTTCAGCCATTAATTTGAGAATTGCTCATCGGAATCTCCTCAAATTTAGCATGCATGTATCATGCCAGGAGATGTTGCGTGGGATTGCCTTTCGCTCACTTTTACCTACAGGTGGTGCCACCTGGTGGCGAAATACCAGATTTGTTTCCGGGTAATAACTTGAGAACCGCTCGTCAGATTCTTCTTAAATCTGGTATGAATATATCATGACATATGATGTCGTTTGGGATTGCATTTCGACCACTTGTGCTTACAGGTAGCACCACCTCATGTCAAATCTAAATTTGATTTCGCTCATCAGATTTTTCTCCAATTTGGTATGAAGATACCATGCCATGATATGTCCCTTGGGATTGTATTTCACCTGCTTCTGCATACTGGTGGCGACACCTGGTGGAAAAATCTGAAATTTGTTTCTGGCAATAATTTGACAACTGCTCATCGGATTCTTCTCAAATTTGGTATTCATATATTTATGCCGTAAGATGTCACTTGGGATTGTGTTTCGCACACTTGTGCATACAAATCTAGATTTGGTTTCCGGGCAATAACCCCTTTTCAGATTCTTCCCAAAGTTCGTATGCTGATATACCATGTCATGAGATGATCCTTGTGATTGCATTTCACCCACTTGCACCTACAGGTGGCGACACCTGGTGGCAAATTTAAAATTTGGTTTCCAGACAATAGGTTCAGGATGCATTCAGCTTCTCGTCAAATTTGGTTTGCAGATAATATGCCTTGAGATGTCACTTGGGGTGGCTTCTCGGTTACATAATTTCCATGCTTCACTGCATGGAAATTATATTACAGACTCAAAAAAACTTTCAATCAAACATTCGGAGTTGATTTTAAAACTTGGGAAGGCAGAAAGACCCTTCCGCATCCAACGCCTGTGAAGTAGCAGTTGCCTCCCTCATGTATATCCCCCGAGATCAACAATGCTAAAACATATTGCTGCCATTTCGATGGGGGACTTCGCATCCTCTGGCTGCTTGCTGCATATTAGGTTTAATGAATGTACATGTTATTGGTGTGTTCTGTTGATTACTTCCGGATTGCTGGTTTGTCGACCTGTTTTTGTTGAACTACTTACAATTCTGTTTGATTGTCGCTATACAGCTGTAATATTGCTGAGCGCGACGTTAAACCTTAATTCTCTCTCTCTCTGGATAAAACATTAAATTTATGTACCGGTAAATCAACAATTTTATGGCATTTATTTAAAAGTATGCGTCCTTCTCTCTTCCTAAAGCACTCTGGTGTGTTAATACATGAAAATATTCTTCCGGTATGAGTTATTATTCATGCCAAATGTGATAATTAGAATATCCTTATCAAATGTAACAGATATGTGTACGTTTTCATTCGGATCGTTATCCATATTACTGTGTAGGCACATAAACTGATTCGAATAGTTCATAAATTGATTGCACTACCGAGCTTTCGGTCAATCAGAAGAAGCACATGCGTCCTTCTTCCTGGTGAGCTTACCAACCCAAAGGAAATGATCCCGATAAGGCGGGATTTTGGCCTATACGCTGTACCAATGAAATCGAAAAAAGTAAATGGCATAAAATAAAAGTCAAGAGAAAATATATCTACACGATATGTGAAAGTTCTAGCTCCATTGCTTTATGATTATAGTTATGACATGAAATCTGCACTTTGTGGAGAAAATGTCTAAATCGAGTAATTTAAACACACATTTCGACAAGGACCCCTTGGACCAAAACACCATTCAACCTGGTGATGTGTGGTGGCATTATATCTCCACTGCTAGAAAATCTGTTTGGTCCAAGGAGCCCTCCGTATCTAAATGTGTGTTTAAATGACTAGATGTAGACTCTTTTTTCACGAAATCGCACATTCTGCGGATTTCAGTTTCTTGTCATAAATATAATGATACCGCAATCGAGCTTTACCTTTCTCATTTTCTCTTGACTTTAAAATTAAAAAAAAAAAACAGTTATTTTTAGTATATTTTATTTTTTTCGATTTGAACCGCACCAAGTATAGGCCAATTGCCGCCTTACCGTACCATCTCCTTTTACAGTAAAACATGTTACACGGTGTGGGAGAAATGAACATCGATTTCGCTGGAAAAAAATCTGATCTCGAAGCGGGTGGTGTTGGCTATGAAAATTAGGGAGAGAGAGAGAGAATTAAGGTTTAATGTCACGTCCAGCAATATTTCAGCTATATAGCGACGACCAAACAAAATTCTAAGTATTCTAACAAAAACAAGTCAACAACCCAGCAATCTAGAAGTAATCAACACAACACACCAAAGAACATGTACATACATAAACACTTATGAAACAGACCGATTTATTTCAAATATTCTAATAAGATATGGTCTTCTTTTACCTGACTGAAAAGATCTTCTAAGTTAGCTGCTCGATGAAAAGAATCTCTTTACAATCTTAAAAGCTATACAATCGATAAGAATATGTTTCACAGTGAGATCTTCGTGGCATGGAATACACGTTGGGACTGTTTTTTTTGTAATAAATGCTCATGAAGTAATCGTGTATGACCGATTCTACATCGCCTGATCATAGCTTGATCGAAACGTTTTTGGCTGCTCAGATGAGTATAGCCTACCGTTTTTCTGAACTTATGAAGTTTATTATTCACAGCATCACACAAAAGTTGAAACAGCTTTCTCACAAAAGTACAGATAGAGGGTCTGAAATCGCTATATGGGCTTTCAAAAGGATCAGCCTCATTATCTAGGGCTGCTTTACCCATTTTCATCCTTAATATTACCTTTGATGCTAACGTGGCTGGGCAACCAGCAAAACACAATATCAATCTGTTGATCAAATCTACAGTCATATAGTTGTAGAATATTCAAGATGGCGGGATGGGTTGAAGTTCCACCTTCAATAGTTTGAAGGCATGACAAGGAATCTGGGAATATGACATTTTTTACTTAGTGGACACAATACCAAAGCTGACAATATAGCATTTGCTTCTGCAATGAATATCCAGCTTTTACCTGGTAGTGGACAGGCTTTGGTTTTGGAACTAAAGATAGTAGCACCATCTGTATAAATTTTATATTTTTATATTTTGTCAAGGTAATATCTAATTCTGGTTTAACTAATCGCCATGGTCGAATTGGTAAGATCTTGTTAGGTAAAATTTGACTAAGCTTAACACCAGTTACTACAATGGTTTCATACGAATTCCAAGAGGTTGAATAATGGAGGGTTCTTTAAATAGAAATCTACGTACTGAGGGTTGAAATCACAGTTATATGCAGGATTCGAGCCATTTAATCGCAATTTTGTGATATATTGCAGTGATACTTTAATTCTTAAGGAAATTCATCTGCTTTCTTCAGGGGATCCTTGATGGAGAATATCCAAGTTTGACTTGCTTCCACGGTAACCATAGAGCCATAATCAAGTTTGAAACGAACAAGTGATCGATAAAAATGGAGAAGAGTTTACTGATCTCCTCCTCATTTATAGCTGGCAACTTACCTTCAACAAATCAAGAGCTTTCGTTCACTTAGCTTTCAAGCAAGTTATATGCGATAAGAACGTTAATCGGTTGTCAAACAATATTCCTAAGAATTTGACCTCTTTTACCACTTTGATCTCAGTTCCATCTAATGAAATTACTGGATCTTTGTGCTGGAAATACTTTCTGCAAAAATGTAAAGAATTTGTCTTAGCGCTGGAGAATTTGAAGCCATTTTCTAAATTCAAGTTAGTCGGCTATCGGCAACCACATCGGTTATCGGCACCTAGATGCAGGGGCCTGCGTAGCAAATATGGGGTTCCGTGGGGATTACGTGTTAAAAGTTGGCAAATCCAAGATGGCTGCCGCGAATACAAACGTCCCTACTTTTGGTAGTTTAGATATTTCTAAGGTTGACTACAACAAGCAAATTTATGTTTTTGATCTTCAAAGGAGATATCTGATAATATTTTCGTGTGCCAACATCGCATTGATGGTCCAAATACTCCCGTGTTTAGTATTTTATGCTGAAATGAACCCAATCTGGTCTTAGTGAAAAGACCCCTTGGACCACAACGCCATTTGGCCTGGTGATGTGCGGTGGCATTATATCTCCACTGCTGTAAAATTACAACACATATAAGGGAAGTGGGAAGAGGTGCCGACATACTGACAGAGCCACATGACTTCACAGTATAGTCTTCCGATTAACATATTCTAAAGCACATACCAAGAGTCTAACGATTCGTGATATGTGTTGTATCTCAGGTAAGAATCTGAAGAATATGTGTTGTATCTCAGGTGTTCATGTGGAAACTTGGATGATATGACCGCACGGCCCCTAGCACCAGCATAAGCGGTATTAAATACAAATCTACAGAGCTATGGTCTCTTTTGGTCCAAGAGGTCTAAATGTGTGTTTGAATGACTCGATTTTGGACCATTTTTCACGAAATAGCACATACCGCGGATTTCAATTTAATTCAACAACTATAATCATAAGGCAATCGAGCTAGAACTTTCACATATTGTGTACATATTTTCGTTTGCCGTTACATTAAAACACTATTATATCAGGACATCTCATTCCAACCGCACCACGTATAGGTCAAAATGCCGCCTTATCGTACGATCTCCTTTATTCGATCACGTTAATTCTGACAATGATATACCGGAACCGATACCCGATACTTAACGTACGAATTACAGTACTTTCTTAAACATAAAGGATATTGACTAAAGCAAATGATAACACAAGGAATACAGACGGCAAGAATTCTAAACCACTCGACAACGTTTTCAGTTCACGAAATCAGTCCACGAAAGATCACGTTTTACACGGCAAAGACATTCCAGAATAGATTCCCGGAGTCACAGAGGAGGAAGAATACTTGACGACCTGACAAGGTCTATAAGTTGCCACTCAACAAAATCGAATTCGCAAAACGTTTTCGTTGAAACCTCTCGATCCTCTTATGAGTGTTATATACGCCGAAGATATTCTGGAACCGATATTTCGAATAGCAGGTCCTCAAGCGAAGAACTTCTTGTATCTTGCACGCGACACAGAGAAAATATTCGGCCCACGGTCCTGGAAATCGATTCATACAACATGGTCAACGTAATGGCGAAATAGTTAAATTCTTCCCGTAGTGTTCGTAAATCCGGCACATTAATTGATTGGCTGATTAGCGCCGAATTTCTCGGTTCATACTTCAATGAATCTAAAAATATCTAGACCATGCCCACAAACGGACTACTCTTTATGATATAAATAAGACTGGATAATCCCAGACGGGGGTTTCCCCAGTGTAAATCCGACGATTATACCGCATATAATATTGCTGAAATATAAAAAAGAATATTGTTTATATCGATAATAATGAGAGAAATCAGATACATTTTTAGTCTGTTCCGGGTCTATAATCTCTCGTTAAATGTGTCGCCTGCTAAACTTCATCGTTTGAAAGTTTTGATTGAGGTCACAGCTCTTTCGTGTAAACATTTTGGCAAAATGAGTGACTATAGAAATTTTTAATTTGAACTTTTTGGATTGAGTGTTTGGTGAAGAATTTGAATTCGAAGACATTACGGCTGCTACAAATTACAGCCTGAATGCGATGGATACATCCCTCCGGGAAGTCAATGAACGCAACACATCGATCCAGGTTGAGTCACTCCCCGTAGAAACAGGCAGGTTTAGAAAACTGACGGACCAAGATTTGAAGGCTCTATTATTGTCGACAATTAGGGTAGACAAAGAAGGACAGAAAATGGGATGTAAAGCTCTTTCAAGGTGCGCCCAGTTGCTCCCTCAAAGTTACTTTATGCAAATAAACCCGAGGCGAGGGGGGGGGGGATTCGCCTGACTCCTGCATTATATTCACAAATTCCAGAACGTGGAATACATCGTGTGTCATGGTCATCTATTCTTTCTTACAGAAATCATCAAATATCTGAAACTTGCACGACTCGTTAATTGTTGCATTTCTACGCAAGTTCAATGGCACGTAATTCTGAATTTGATGAATTAAATCTAGATCTGTTGTGAAAATATTGCAGGCAATAATCTGAATTGAGAGGCCGGGACCAAAATATAGATCGATTTTGTACATCAAAATTGAATGCCGTCATAAAAGTACAAACAATTAAAGAGAAATTTCAAATATTTATTTTTGTCCACGAAACAAGAATTTCGTGGAATAAAAAGAGGAGTTTCAAAGAAAATGAACTGAGAAGTATTCAGGATGAAATCCGCATAAATTGTAGTACTATATACAGTTTTTTTTTCGGAATAGAGCGTTCAAAACGAGGGCCTGGAATTTTTAAAAAAATTTTGGAGAAATAATACCAGAACACCTAAACGACAAATTTAGAAATTAGAGCGATATACAAGAGGTGGGAAAAATCGACGACGCCTGGCGACTAAAAAACAACCCTATGACTTTACAGGAAAGTATTCGTCCACACCTAACATTCAGACTCGATAATACGGTGGATTCTCGGACGTAGACTTAGTATCTCAGCCGCGCATTTATTGCAGAAGTTCATGTGGAGACAATGAAGTATCCACACGGTCCCTAGCACCGGCTTAAACGAAGCTAAGCTGTGATGACAGATCAGCTCAAACAATTCATCTGATGTTATTGGATGAGCATGATGGACGTCTGATGGAGTAAACGTTTAACATGGGGTAAACTGGTAAATTCAAGAAACCTAGAAAAACTAACCTGTAATGTCCGATGTCGTACGGCTTAAATTTCTCACCGAAACAATAAACCTACATATATTTGTCGAGTGACATGTACAGAGGGAGGACCTCGGGGACTAACAGTCCAACAACAGAATCCTACCATATACAGGTAATAAACTGGAGCGATATGCAAGAGGTGGGAAAACTTGACGACGTCAAGATCTACGTAGAGGCAGAACCGAAGAACCAGGAGAAAAGAGCAGTCAATGTATGTCGGTAATGCACAGGAATACCACAAAAACACCAAGAAAAAGGTCAGATCTGCACTAAATCGTCATCTCAGTGACCTTGAACAAGATATTGACTTTGTTTGAGATAAGTCTTTTCGACAAGCAAAGAGAGAGAGAGAGAATTAAGGAGAATCGGCCACATACGATTAACTCACGAGCATTTGCTGAAAAAAGCCAGTTCCAAGGTGTATTCCATGCCACGAAGATCTCACGGTGAACCATATTCTTAAAAAACTGTATACATTTTAAGATTGTAAGAGATAACTATCGAACAGCTACTTTGGAAGATCTTTTTAGCCGAGTAAAAGAAGATTGTATTTTAGATTATTTGAGAGAGATCGGTTTGTTGTATAAAGTTTAATGTATTTTCATGTTTTTAATGCATTAGTTTACAGATTCAATATTTCAGCTATATAGGGACGATCAAAACATACACACATTAAAATTTATGCAACAATTTCAACGATTTCTCTCAAATAAACCGAGACACAGTCCTCCCTCAGCCGTCCAAAAAGATCTTAATGATACGCTGGATGGCAAGCTGAGGTTCAATTTGAAGGAGAATTCAATTTGAATTAAGGTTTAACGTCGAGTTCAGCAATATTCCAGCTACAGGTATATAGCGACGATCAAACAAAATTCTAAGTACTCAAGCCAATAACTTAGTAATCAAACACATTAAAACTTATGCAACAAACCGATTTCTCTCAAATAAACCAAGACGCAGTCCTCCCTCCTCCGACTAAAAAGATCTTCCAAAGTAGTCGCTCGACAAGGAGAATATCTTACAATCCTAAAATCTATTAAGTTAATAACTCTGTAAACTAATGCATTAAAAACATGAAAATACATTAAAATTTATACAACAAACCGATCTCTCTCAAATAATCTAAAATACAATCTTCTTTTACTCGGCTAAAAAGATCTTCCAAAGTAGCTGTTCGATAGTTATCTCTTACAATCTTAAAATGTATACAGTTTTTTAAGAATATGTTTCACCGTGAGATCTTCGTGGCATGGAATACACCTTGGAACTGGCTTTTTTTCAGCAAATGCTCGTGAGTTAATCGTGTATGGCCGATTCTACATCGTCTAATCATGGCTTGATCGAAACGTTTCTGGATGTTCATATGAGTATAGCCTACAGTTTTTTTTGAACTCGTGAAGTTTGTGGGATGCTATGGATAATAACAAAGATTGAAGCAACTTTCTCACATAAGCACAGATAGATGGTCTAAAATCACTGTATGGGATTCCAACAGGATCAACCTCATTACCTAGGGCATGACAGTGAATCTGAGAATATGACATGTTTCTTTCTTTTAATGGACCCAATACCTTCTAAAGCCGACAATAGAGCTTTTGCTTCTCCATTCTATCAGCCTCAGTATTACCTTTGATGCCAAAGTGACTAGGCAACCAACAAAACACAATATCAATCGCTTGATCAAATGTGGGATTATCTAGTCTCACTATAAACAACGAACTTATCGAACCCGGTGAACTCCTGAACATCATTACCTACCGGCATTCTGTCACTAATCCGGCTCTCTTGTGATAAAGGGTTTGGTACGATTTATCCATTCATTTCCTTACCCGTGGACTGGAATTTCATCACCAGCTTACTCCGAATTCGCTTGAGTTTTGCACGGATGAAAACCAGAGGGAATATGTCGTCCCCACAACGAAACCAAACAGAAAAAATCGACAAGGTGGTCTCGACGGCTACGAGGCACCCACTGATAAGCGAATGTATGTAGCCGGTACCGACAGATGTCCGGTTCAGTCCCTCGGAATGTTGGTTACGAAAACTGATCCGAGTGCGACGTCACTGTTCAATCACCATTCAAAGGCTGCGATGAATTCTCCAGAAACTGAAACTTTCTGGTATACTTCGAAATCGATAAAAGGATATCAATTTTCGCGTTTTTTCTCTGACATCTCACGTAATGCCAAATGTGCCCGTTCGTACACAGCACACATTATTCGTGCGATAGACATTCAAGCGATGAATTACAGGCGTCTGGTCCGTCATTTATAATTCAGCCGTCGTCCATTAAAGTATATCCACGTTCATAATCCAAAGACCTTTTCCATATTCCATTAGCACCAAATTCAACAAGATGATCATAGTATACATAAACATAGGCTAGTTTCCTGCAAGAGAGAACAGTCAACAGTCAACGGTCAACAGTTTTCAAAGATGCGGGCAAGACATCATGATGTTCCAAAAATATCAAATCCGTATCGCTGATCAGTATTCCTGATCCATATGATATTCGTTGTAAATGACGCAGGGTTCAAGCTTTGCCACATCACGTATATGAGCGGACACATGAGGAGAATGTTCTTCAGCTCAAAAACAACACATCAGAGAAACCTTGTCATCCGTGGCACAGCAAGAAAATCCATCGCGCAGTATTGTGCCTGCGTACATGAGCTGCCGTACATGCACATTATCTCCCAAGACAGGCACCATTTGTGTACCGGATCCGAGTGGAATATTCCAGCCTAGACTGCATTCCCCATTGCTGCACATAGCCAGTTTTTCAATTTTCAAAAAATTAGCCCCGACTGACACATTTCTCTCAATAAACAACTGACAACTAAAAAACTGTTTGAACCGCGGAACTGCGTGATTGGAGCGATATGCAAGAGGTGAGTAAAATTGACGGCGTCTGATGACTAAAAACCAACCATATGACTATACAGGAAAACCTTCCTCGGGCGAGGTACGTGTGAATTGAGACGTTGCTAGGAGTTACGAACGCTGTCAATGTATGGCAAAAGAGATGATTACAATTTCGACATCGTAAACTATCCCTTTCTGGACAGTAATATTCCAGTGGGATCTGCATATGGCGTATACATATCACGCCTAATAGCATTTGCTAGATCCCGTGTTAAATGTGACGATTTTAATCAACGTCACAAAACATTGTTGCAGAAACTTATAAAACAGGGCTTCACCACCAAGCGCCTCCACTCAAAGTTTCTCAAATTTGGCGATGCATATCGCATGCTGATAGCAAAATACGAGCGTAGCGTGCAAGACCTATGGCGTTACGTTTCGTAACTTGTGTCTAATCCGGCTTAACCCGGGGAGAGGGGCCGTATGAACCCATGTACTTCAAGATCCTCATGGTACTCATATGAACAGGCACAATCAAAGCGTGACTGAGATACATCATTCTTTAGCTGACGACTTTACTATGGATTAAGAATACTGATCAGCGATACGGATTTGATATTTTTGGAACATCATGATGTCTTGCCGGCATCATTGAAAACTGTTGACCGTTTCTCTCTTGCAGGAAACTAGCCTATGTTATGTATACTATGATTGTTTTTTTTGAATTTGGTGCTAAACTAACCGAAGAATTCGTTCGTCTCGAATTTAATTTCTTCTCTTGCTTGATTAGTTTAGCTTAATTTAATTAATTCGTTGGGGTATGAACATAAAAACCGCTGTGCAAAATTTGTATGATCCAATGAACGTAAAAAAAGGCACAGTCAATCCTTAAGTAAACCTCGGGTGGCGAAGTAACCCTATACTGCGGTATACGTCAAAGATGTACTGGAACAACTGACCGTATAGCTCGTGGTAAAATTTCTTGAGCGGAGATAAAGGCGAATGATCGAATCCAGATTGTTTGCAATTGCAACTCTCGCTACCCTAGCGAAGGCGCAAATCGCAATGTGAGCATACTAAGGACCCGGCGTGGTATGTAAGGTTTAGATAAGTCATTCGATAATCTGTAGCCCTTTATGAAACAATTTGTTTCTAAAGAAATAACGTTTGGGAGAAAGAATACTTTAGCCACCATTTATTCAAGGAAGCTACTTGACTATATAATAAGATATAGGATAACACAATTCGGATCACGACTCACTTAGCCATTTTTACATTCTCCGATGAGTTTATCAGAATTATCTTATATATACCTATAACACAGATTAAAAAGGGGCGTAGCCACACCCCTCCCCTTTTAATCCCAACCCCAATCTTTTCGTGCAATCACATAGTCTTGTACGGGTATGTAGATTGACGAGTCCTAAAACCCGACAACACTCGTCTGAGGTTTAGATTTGTAGGGAAATTTTATGTAATTTATCCAGTATATACATATATGTCACCCGAGGTTCGCTAAAGGTACTTATGTTGCTGGTAGTTCTCAGCATGCTCTCCATCTTAACCAGACAGCGTATGTGAGCATCTTACGACCGCACCCGTGGGGATCCCGGATGTGAAAAGGAATAGGACCCAACCCGTGGGGTCACGGGTGTTGAAAGGAATAGGACCCTACCCGTGTGTTTTCCGGGTGTGAAAAGGAACGTCGTGATGTGACTGAAATAGTGTTGAAAGCGACGATAAATCATATTCACTCACTCACTCCTATAAATAGTGCAACAAAAGTAAGTTCCCCCCAAAGTGTTGTTGGATATGTCCCAAGATTTTTGCCCGTTCGCGAAGAAATTTTGCACACACTATCCCAATAGGTGAAGTTGTGCTCTAATGAGCATGCGCAAAATGGATCTCGGTCCGGATTCAACCAGTTTTTTTTCCAATGGCAAATGTTCATTTCATCACTGCCTTTAGTTTGGAAGAAGTCATTTACAATCCTTGCACGATGTGGACGGGCAGTGTCGTCATGAAGACAAATCCATCACCGACGGCGCCTGCGTAGGGCAAAACCTGTGAAAGACGAACTTCAGGGACGTAGTGATTGGCATTCAAGTTTCCCTCAATATGCACCAGATCGGGTTTGCATGTGGTACTAATGCCTGCCCACACCATTACGCTGCCACCACCAAAGGCCGTTACAGGCTCCACGCAGCACTCTGCATGCTCTTCACCATGCCGACGCCACACACACCTCCTACCGTCAACATGGCGGAGACAGACACGCGTTTCGTCGCTGAAAATAGCATTGGTCAATTGCTGTCTAGTCTATCGAACATGATTTGTTGCCCACCGCAGACGCGCCATCTTATGACGACGAAGCAACAAGGCTTTCTTAACCATGCGCCTAGCACGTAATCCGACGGCTTTTAGGCGTCTCTTAATTGTTTGAGCACTCAACCTCCTAGCCCCGGCACCAGCATCTACTCGAATCTGATCTCGGGACTTCTGGTGCTGGAATTCAAAATGGGAGTCAATTGAATTGAGGAACGAGTTGAATCCGCTCCACATCCGATAATGATTTAGCAATGTCACCGCGCATTTATCATACTGATTACAGGTGTGAGATTTTTCAACGGAAACGCTGATTTTGAATGCTTGAATTTGACCTTTGTGCAAGCCAGTGAGACGTTTTCAGTTTGTTTTTGTTTGACATTTTCAGTCTTTTTTTGTTAAGACACCGATCGCGCGTCATGCAAAGAATGATCTTGCCACTTAGAAAGTGATTGGTCGACGAAAATGGTATTCGAATTTTTGTGGCACACGCAGACTCATATCTGATCCTGCGTGAATATTACTGGCCGTCGAGACACCCAGCGAATATGTTGAATGTGTGATGAAATGAACATTTGCCATTGAAAAATCTGGTCGAATCTGTTTGTGTAAATTTCAGAATCCGACCGAGTTCCAGTTTGCGCATGCTCATTAGAGCACAACAGGACAATACTTGATACACCGTGTCGGCTCGATTACTGGGATAATGTGTGCAAAAATTCATCACGATCGGGCAAATATCTTTGGACATATCAAACAACGCTTTGGGGGAAACTTACGTTTGTTGCACTGTTTATTATATGACAAACTGTAGTCCTGGATTCTTCAGTGGCATGTTTCGTCAAGCGAGTTAGAATTCCGCCTCATTAAGGCGTAAAGTTGTCAACAAGGAAAACAATGTCGCAAGGCAAATAATATTCAGTGTAATTCAAGTTGCATGTGAGACAATATGTGCATATGTAGGTTGGTGCGATACGCAAGAGGTGGGACAAATCGACGAAGTCTGGCGACTGAAAAGCAACCATATGATACAAGAAAGCATCCTTCGGTACCTCAAATTCAGACGTAGACGTAGTATCTCAGACGCGCTTTTATTGCAGCTGTAAATGTGAAGATTATGAAGTATCCACCCAGCCCCCAGCACCGGCCTAAACGGAACTAGATACGCTAGCTCGGGAGCTGTGCCAACAGATCAGCTCAAACAAATAACTCATCTGATGTTAGTTTATGAGCATTGTACGCATGTGGACGTCTGATGGAGTAAACGCCTCGACATTGGGTAAACCTGGTAAATGCAAGAATACTCAGAAAAATCCACCAGCCCGACGTCGTACAGCTTAAACTTCCCACCAAAACAACAAACCGACATATATTTGTCGAGTGACATTTACAGAGGGCGGGTTTCGTGGAATAACAGTCCACCAGCAGAATCCTACCATACATAGGTAATAGATTGCAGCGATATGCAAGAGGTGGGAAAACGTGAACACGTCTCGTGACTAAGGAGAGAGAGAGGGAAATAAGGTTTAACTCGCGTTCAGCAATATTTCAGCTATATAGCGACGATCAAACAAAATTCTAAGTATTCAAGTTAATAACTTAGTAATCCATCACATTAAAACATACACACCTTGAAACTTATGCAACAAACCGATTTCTCTCAAATAACCTAAGATACAGTCTTCTGTCACCCGACTAAAACATCTTCTAAAGTAGCTGCTCGATAAAAAGAATCTCTTACAATCTTAAATCTATACAGTAGATAAGAATATGTTTCACTATGAGACCTTCGTGCCATGGAATACATCTTGGGGACTGGTTCTTTTTTTTTAGTAAATGTTCGTGAGTTAATCGTGTATGGCCGATTCTACATCGCCAGATCATGGCTTGATCGAAGGGTTTCTGGTTGTTCAAATGAGTATTACAAGCGTCTGGTCCGCCATTCAAAATACTGCCAGTATACGAGTTGTCAGAGCATTTCCATCATAGCTCTCTAGATTTGTATCTAATACCGCTTATGCCGGTGCTAGGGGCCGTGTGGTCATATCATCCAAGTTGCCACATGAACAGGTACAATAAATGCGTACCTGAGATACAACACATATCACGAATCGTTAGATTCTTGGTATGTGCTTTAGATAGGTTAACCAGAAGATTATTCTGTGAAGTCATGTGACGCAGTCAGTATGTCGGCACCTCTTCCCACTTCCCTTATATGTGTTGTAATTAAAGAATATCCGCATCCATAATCCAAAGACCTATTCCATATTCCATATAACAGTATTAGCACCAAATTCAAAAAGACAATCATAGTATACATAAACATAGGCTAGTTTCCTGCAAGAGAGAAGCGGTCAACATTTTCCAATGATGCCGACAAGACGTTCCAAAAATATCAAATCCGTATCGCTGATCAGCATTCTTAATCCACCTAATCGCTTACAGACTCATAGTTTCATGAAATTTGTTATTATTCACACCATCCCATAAAGATTGAAACAGCTTTCTCACATAAGTACAGATAGAGGTTCTGAAATCGCTATATGGGATTCCAACAGGCTCAACCCCATTATCTAGAGCTGCCTTAGCCATTTTATCAGCCTCAGTATCACCTTTGATGCCACCGTGACTAAGCAACCAACAAAACACAATATCAATCTGTTGATCAAATCTACAGTCATATAATATGTAGAAGATGGTGGGATGAGTTGAAGTTCCACTTTTAATCGTTTGAAGGCATGACAGTGAATCTGAGAATATGACATATTTGTTCCTTTTAGTGAACCCAATACAGCAACCACATGAGCATCCCCCGGTACCTCACATTCAGACCCGAGAATAGTAAAAAAATCAATAAAAGTGGATTCGCGGACGTAGCCTTAGTATCTCGGCTGCGATTTTATTGCTAGTGTTCATATGGAGACTATGAAGTGTCCGCAGGCCCCACAACACTAGCCTAAGCGGAACTAGATAAACTAGCTCGTGAGCTGCTGTAATATCATAGGATCATATCTAAGCTTTCTATACATTGGAGGGATTAAAGATATTATATTGGAATACCTGGCTAGTGTGAATTTCTCGGATATTGATACCAGGTTTGGTCACATTGTTATCAATGCTTATCACTGTTTTCCTGAAGGAAATGTTCCGTATATAATATATGTATAAGATGGGTGTCCTGAGCTGGTCATTAGGTAGTAAACAGGAAATGGGTGAATGGTCATCCAGCCATCCCATTGAGTTGGGGTAGTGTGGGTGGATATGCCAATCTAAAAAGGCTAAGAGTTCCACATGGTCAGTCTGGCAGCAGGATTGCGTGCAGGCTCCGTTCGGTTCTGGTCATGATTGTACCCACTGTGTCCATGCCTCTGTGGCATAATGACATATTCTGACAACTGCCAAAATTATGTTGGGTTGGATTATTTGTGTCGTATTATGTGATGGCGATTGCCGTACGTCTTTCCATCTATTCGATATCTGAGACAGCTTTTTAATTATCTTCAGTTCCAATTGTTTTTGAGTGGAGACGAAATTAAGGTCAAGGTCACTGTGGCCTAATCTCAGGAAGTCATTGAAACGTGCTATTTTCGACCGTGAATTCATTGGGGGAAAGGATGTGTGGCGTATCAAAATTGAGGTCAAGCTATCTGTGAACACACAATTGGAAAATAAGAAGATCGGATTTTGTTGTTCGTAAATACGTTAGGTGAAAATGATGTGCCACATACTAAAATTGCGGGCACAGTCAAATATCTATGAGACTGTGACCTCAAAATCTGGAAATTATTGAAAACCGCACTTGTTTGTGTCAGTAAATGAATAAGGGGAAGACAATGTGTCACTTACCAAA
>JAVTVY010038034.1:0-16461 GCA_036873755.1 Hanleya hanleyi | reverse complement strand
CTCAATATTTCTAGATATCACATAAAATATTTATCTCAGCAACAATGTCATATACTATATGTATGACTTCTGTAACATATATCACGAGTCTCAAAGAAGAGGTAACATGAAATATCCGAATTTTCGTGATTATCTTCCTTCGATGAATATAATTAGGCATTCACTCTATCCGCATAATTAATAGAGCCGTAGAGGGCTGATTTTGCCCACATAAGTACATCTATACAAGGGTAATTCTCTAATCTCTTAAGAATGTCCGCTGGTGGTAAATCAAAGTAATTAACTTTTTGAATAATATGTGTTGTTGCATTCATAATTGTGTAATATGAGGAAAAACAAAGAAAAAAATATAGGTTGGTGTGCATTTTTTAGCTGTAGGCAACGTTAAGTGGACTGACCCATGCTCAATTTGATAACTCAGAAAGCATAGGGAATAGTCCTAGTTTTGAAGCATATTCATGAAAAATTCATATGAATAGTATTTAACTTTTGCTTATATTCTAACTGTTTGCAGATAATCAGAATGTCTATCAAAATTTAGCAAATTGAATGGATGTTGGTGTGCAAAATTCTCGGCTAGAAGGTTTTTAAAGAAAATCCCCATCTCGTAACCTAGGGAAGGGAGATAACCCAATAGAAAAACAGGCAAAATGGCTGCCAAAGTCGAAAACCAACACATCCTTAATCTATTGAACAGTGAACTTCTTAACCCATATTTACAGAATATCTTTGGATCACAGTTTCACCGAACCCGTACTGAATATCGAAGTTATATCTTTAGTTTGACAGTCCCTAACAATTCTAAGTATCAGTATTCTGTCGCTGTCACAGAGAATAACTGTGGAGGCCATTTCGACCCCCCCTCTAAATAATCACCACGCTATACCCTTGGGTCAACCTCTATCAGAAAATGTAGTAAAATTCAACATGACCGCTTAGGTGACGCCATCTTCAAAACAGGCATTTTTGGTTGATTTTTCGGTCATATTTTTCGATTTTTTTTATTTAGGTGTTTTATTTGCAAAAACTGCATGATAAATTATTAAATAATATTCTGATGTGAAATAAATATATTTTGCCTAATTTTCCTTGAAAAAACCCAGGATTTTTGAAGAAAAATGACGAAATCATCACTTTTCTGATACCCCACATGGCCGCCATCTTGAATTTATTTGACGTTCCGAAGACAGTTTGGTAGGGGGGGGGGCACAATTCCCCCCCCCCCCCCGGCCAAATAGGGTTGAAGGTGTAAGTATTTTACACTTCTCAGCTGTAAACCGTGATCCACCTTACGTTTGACACAGCACATGAAAGAGGAAGGTTGTCCGCTCACACAGTCCTCGATGCATTTGTCCCTCATCAGGAGATAACATATTTATCTGAGTGAATGGAATATTCCCTTTATTTGCCCTCGAAATATCTCGTCTAAGGTGCTCCTTCGTTTCATCTCAACTTCGATCTCCACGGCAACGGCAGTCCTACAGTTGATATGCGCTGCTCGGACTTTCGGCGTGATACTGTGCTTAAAAGAAGTTTCAAAGTGGATGCCATTATGGGTTCCTACCAGTGCGGGTCGAGTCATTATATATTACATTATAGTATGAGACCGTGCCGAGTGTTGTCAGCAGATGGCTTTACTCGTTGTCGCTAATGTTCGTGGTGTGATGGCCAAATATTTTAACCTTCTTATACACGAAGATTTAGAGCAAACGTGGAGCTATGCCGATCTAATCTATTTCGTTTTCCAATTGTTACATACAACTGCTGGTTTGTACCAGCACAACATTTTAATTCCCCATGAAATATTCGGTTGTTTACCATCATATGCCTGTCAGAATAGTTTACATTGGTACATGGGCTCAGGGTTGATAACCATCTTGGACACATTTTAACGTGTATGACTTCTGTATAAACTATTAACACGATTAAACATTCACATAATACTAACTCATATTGATACCGGTATCGCATAGACCTGAAAGTCCGTTTGTCACCATAAAGTCTCTGCAAGAATTACTCCATGCAAACGCCTGAAACAGAAGACTAGATTAGATGGGCGAACCATAGTAGTAATCGGGAGTTGAGACATATTTGGACGACTCGCTGCAGCGCCTGTCGGCTCCCAACGACTTGAGAACTTTAGGGTTGTAACATTTCGGATCGGACACCATCTTGAGGAAGAGGCTTCTCCTCAGCTTGGCACGAGTTAGATTACTTCTTTGATTATCGAAAATGATATCAGCGTCAAAGTCGGAGAATACTTCGTCCTCCTCCTCGCTGGTATTATCTGCATCCAGTTTGTCCGATTCTCTGTTACTGTCGTTCCTGCTGAGGAGGACCGGCTCTGCGCATGTAGTGATGACGTCCCAGGCAAATTCTATATCGTCGTCCACAGCGTTCTGGGCGCAGATCGCAAACCTGATGACGTAGTGCTCATTTATCAAGGCCGGCACCATGTGGATCTTGCCGTTCTCACCAATAGCACGTAACAACCTCTGCGTCAGAACATTTGGTCCCTGTAAATAGGAAGTCAAGATCACAACAAAATGATGACAAATACAATTTCAGCAACCTGCCTAAAGTTATGGAATATTGTACAGATCTCTATTTGTCATGATCTACAGTTTTATCAAAAGATGTTATCAAATGATAAATGCTTACCTTCAAACGAAAACATACCAGACCCATTGTGACACTCCCCAGAACTTCAAATCGGTCGTCTTCCTTTACGTATTCCTCAAATCGCTTCGCAAGCCGACAATGCTTTTAAAAAGATGAGGGCATGTTGTCAGGACCGATTTATCTCTTAACTTACTCATCTGATATCTAAATAACAATGCTTTTTAAAAAGATGAGTGCAAGTTGTCAGAACCAGTATAGCTCGCAACTTACTCATCTGGTAGATAAATCGGTTACGAGAAGAATGCGAAGGCCTTAGTTTTCAAGTGACTTCGTTTAATTTTAATACTCCAACAGTTTAACCCTGGATCTTAAACACAACTGAAGCCTTGTAACCTCAGCTCAAACATCACTACACAAACTGAATTGCATCAATTACTAAGTTTTGATAAATATGAGTTGATTCAGAATGCGTCAAATTTGATGGAGCATAGATGAAGATATTATGGAGACTGTAATACAAGAGAGTGGTCTCGGGACAATAATCCAATAATTACCTCACGAATGTACTTTTGCAGTCCCTCCACTCCGTACGTACGGATCACAAACCAGAGCTTGAGAGATCGAAACCGCCGACTAAGCGGGATGCCATAATGCTGCAATAAATGCGTTGGGGCACATTTAAACGTTATGAGGAGTTCATCCAGCCTACACACATAATCAACTGATATTTCCTGCGGCGCATCTTATAAAGATGCGTAAAACCCGGGCATGCGCACTGTAGAATGGAAGCGCATGTTTGAAGGCGATTAGTTTTCAGGATTTTCTATTATATGTTATGCCCATTTCGATTTCCTGTCCTCACTCCTCCTAAAACCGAACGAATGGGCGTGAAATGCCCTTTCCGACTTTTTGCTGCTGTGAATCACTATCCCCGATCCTATGGCTACATTGTTTCAGTTTCTATGACCGTGACAACAATTGGACCATAAAGTGCTCTTCATTGGGCGGTGGATGCTCCCTGTCAACCCTCATTAATCTGTAGCTATCCTGACTAAGTTCCAGGACCTTTCTTACAAAACTGCGGATGTCCAATGAAGATATTTAGACCCATAGAGTTTATAACATGTGAAATATCTGTTTCATGTCCCCGGTCCACATTTTGCTGTATGTCATTTTCCCAGACCTCAAAGCTATGTTGTTGACATTTCAGTGGATCCCGTTTCCCCATTCCCACCGCTCCCAAAAGAAGAAAAAATGTTTGGTGAAAAAAGTAATAAAATAAATAAAATGGAAAATGCCGACTGATAAAATTAATAACTAATGAAATGATTAGAATAAGCTAATTACTAAATGAAGATACTTACTCGATAATCGATTGCCTGGTCTGTGTGATAAAAGAGAAAATCAGACACTTGATTTTAATCGAATATTTTCTTTCAGACATAAGTTGACTTCGCATCTAGAGTCACTACCAGTTTCTTGAGTTGCGTCCTTCCTTATTATCTATTCCCACAGACGACTATAACCACAAACTAAGAAGCTTTACATTAAAAGTTATCTCCCTTGCTTTACCTGTGGCGAATGTTAAAGCACCTATTATTCTTGTTTCTGTCGACAACACAGACAATTCAAAGTTGAAGATTCCAACACTTTTGTGTTACACTTGATTTTTTTCGCCTTTTCCCGATGCGTTTACAATTACTTTGAGGTTAATATATGGATTTCTCTAACGAGTTCCGTTATTTACATACCAACGTTGTGCAGTCCAGACATGAAAAATAGTTTATGTAGTTTACTACTTTAACCGAGTGTCGAATGAAAGCCTTTTTATCGCATTTACGCGCTGTAATGTCCTTACATTATGAATTTGGAAAACATTCATGATTCTTACCTGCGTGGTGATGCTGCAGATAGAGTGGGTCAACGGTTAAGGCTCCTGTCAGCGCCTCTCGGTCCTTTACCCTGGGTGAAAAAAGAGAGTGGAGTAAATGACTGTCATCATGACGTCCCTGTTGACGTCACGAAATGAAGGAGGGTGAATGTAAATCACACAAAGTTTGCTGGACAACATGATTTATCAATAAAACTACCGTTAACTAGAGGTTCCGCTTTGACCGTTGAGTTGCCGCTCCGGCATGAAGCCTATGCTGGTTGTTTTTTTAAGCAAAAACATACGTCTCCCCCAACCTCCCACCTTGCCTTGAGTGGGACCAATAATTTAAGGGAAAGTGCTATAAAATCAATGTAGCAATAAGTATCCTAAACAAAGCTGCTTATCTAAAAATATTAATTACAAAGAGGCGATTTTCATTGTTGCAGTAACCCAGTGAGGAGTCGGGATTTATATAGCAATGAGTGGATTGCCGACATCTACAGCGTCCAACCAATGTGAAATACATGTAATTGTGAAGCATCAACTATTTCGAAACTGATCACATTATAGGAAAGATGCAAAACATACAAGAGCCTATAGTGTAAATGCTGTACCGTATAGAAGTTTCATGCATCTGCCTTCAGTAGTTTCCAAGATATGGAGTGAACAAAAATTGGACAGACAGATAAGCACATTTTGCATGGACCCACGCAAGCACTAGCTCACACCAAAACCTAATTAGATCATAAGGCCATTTTAATGAAGCTTCCATCTAAGTTTGGTGAAATTTCATCCAGTAGTTCTCCACATATCTTGTAGACAAGAGTAGTCCTGTACATACATGTACATGTAACAAAGCTGGACATCAGAAACAGATGGATCCACGCAAACAAACCAAAACCTAATCAGATGAGGAGGCCATCACGATAAAGCTGCCATCCAAGTTCGGGGAAATTCCATCCAGTAGTTCTTCAGATATTTTACAGACAGGGCTTGTCTATACATGTACAATTAGACAGACTGATGAACACCAAACATGCGCGCACACCAAAACATAATAAGATGCGGAGGCCATCCCAATAAAGATTCCATCCAAGTCCGGTGAAGTTCACCAGAGGCCATCACGATGAAGCTTCCATCCAAGTTCGGGGAAATTCCGTCCAGTACATGTAGTTATCCAGATATCTTACAGACAACAAAGGCCTGTCTATACATGTATAAGTAAATGGACAGGCAGACAGACAACATACCCAGACGAACGCATGCATGCATACCGAAACCTAATCAGATGAGCCCATTGCAATGAAGCTTCCACCCAAGTTTGGCGAAATTCCGTGGGGTAGTTCTCCAGATTTCTTGCAGACAAGGCTTGTATATACATGTACAATTAGATGGACGGACGGATGGACACGAAAGAACGCTCGCACACACACCAGAACCTAATCAGACGAGGGGTTATCCCAATGGAGCGTCCATCCAAGTTTGGTGAAATTCCGCCGAGTGGTTCTGCAGATATCTTGCAGACAAGGTCTGTATATACATGAACAATTAGATGGACGGACGGACGATGGACATGGATAAATGCACACACACCCAAACCTAATCAAATGAGGGGGCTATCCCAATGAACCTTCCATCCAAGTTTGGTGAAATTCTGTCCAGTAGTTCTTCAGATATCTTGCAGAAAGGGCCTGTATATACACGTACAAGTACATGGACAGACGGACGGACATCGAACATGGACGAACGCACACACAAACCAAAACCTAATCAGCTGAGAGGGCTATCCCAATAAAGCTTCCATCCAAGTTTGGTGAACTTCCGTCAAGTAATTCTCCAGATATCTTGCAGACAAGGCCTGTATATACATGTACAAGTAGATGAACGGACGGACGGACACCGGACACGGATGACTGCATGCACACATACACCAAAACCTGATCAAATGAGGGGGCTATCCCAATGAAGCTTCCATCCAAGTTTGGTGAAATTGCATCCAGTAGTTCTTAAGATATCTTGCAGACAAGGCCTGTATATACATGTACAAGTAGATGGACGGACGGACGGACACCGGACACGGATGAACGCATGCACACACACCAAAACCTAATCAAATGAGGGGGCTATCCCAATGAAGCTTCCGTCCAAGTTTGGTGAAATTCCGTCCAGTAGTTCTCAAGATATCTTGCAGACACGGCCTGTATATACATGTACAAGTAGATGGACGGACACCGGACACGGATGAATGCACGCACACACACCAAAACCTAATCAAATGAGGGGGCTATCCCACTGAAGCTTCCATCCAGGTTTGGTGAAATTCCGTCCAGTAGTTCTCAAGATATCTTGCAGAGAAGGTCTGTAGATACATGTACAAGTAGATGGACGGACGGACGGACACCGGACACGAATGAACGCACGCACACACACCAAAACCTAATCAAATGAGAGGGCTATCCCAATGAAGCTTCCATCCAAGTTTGGTGAAATTCCATCCAGTAGTTTTCAAGATACCTTGCAGACAAGACAAGGGGACGGACAGACATCCATCCATCCAGACAGACAGACAGACAGACAGCACAAACATAGTTGGGGGAGACATAAATATATCTGTTGCTTCACTAAAGTGCCAAATTAATATTCTCTGCATTACCAAAACAAGCAAATCCATCATTTCGTTGTCTTACTCAATCTGCCCACAGATGTCTTAGTTTCACACGATTCAGCAATCAATTCACCACTAAAATGAAAATGACCGGAAATCTAGACAGCCATTAATATCGCCTGTTTCCCATTGAACTATTTAATGGACATACATACTGATACATTCCATATGTCCGTAATAATCGGGTTTCAATTTGATTGGTTCCCATTATTTATCATTCAACTGTCAATCAATGGGATGCCAATCCATAACAACGTTATTAATTCAGTTCTGTTCGGATACGACATTCTTCCATTTGCTGGAAAACTTACATTGAGGGAAAACGACTGATTTAATCAGAATATATATATTGTTTTTCACAAACCCCACGCTTACGGTTTGATTGTCAACGGTATGCTCTCCTCTTAATCACCATTCACCAAGCATACACAAATTTTCAGAAAAGAAGGCATCTTACACTCAGCGTTTTTTCCCCCAGTTAAATGTGTTTAACCCTACCTGGCCTGGGGGGGAGCGGAAAGTGCCCCCTCTAGTGAACTTTTCTCTGCTGCTCCGAAACGACAAAACCGAGGAGGCTGAAACTTGGTGACTTTTAAGCTTATCTTATTGGGGTCATTTTGAGTCTATTTTCGTATACCCCCAGGTAGAGGATCATGGGTAAATTCAAAATGGCGGCCATGTGGTATCCGCGAAAGTCGTGTTTTTCATCTTTTCGGTCCATTTCTTCACATTTTCCTTGCCTAAAAGGCCTTGAAAGTATATTATTTATGCAAAACTATTTATTCTCTATTTTATAAGATTTTTTTCGAGAGAAAAATCTGAAAAATGAAAATTTCGAAAAATCGACCCCAAAAAGGCTGAAAAATGGCTTCCGAGAAGATGACCTCACTGTGACGTCATCATGGCGGCCATCTTGGATTTTTTTACATTTCCCGGTAGAGCTTGAACCCAAGATACTGTGTGGTAAGTTTCAGCGCTCTAGCCTTAGTGGTAGAGAAAATATATAGGGGGGGCACTTTCCGCCCCCCCCCCCCAGCCTGCGACACACCCCAAATCGCCCAGGCCAGATAGGGTTAAATAAGGCGTGGAAATTCGTAGCAAGTGAGCTGCGATCTCATCAAATATTCCTCTATTGGCTTTCAAAAAATTAAAATACCCACCACATTAGAGAACAGTCAAAGTTTACCAGCATCCATTTGTTCGGATTGAAGTTGAAAGAATTTGCATTCTACAAGAAATAAATGATATATTACGTATATAACTATCAACGGTCATTATACCCGCGGATCGCTTAAAAGTGTTTGCTCACTGGAATCACATTTTATTGATTAAATCCAAATAACGTGATCTTATTAGACTGGGCTGTGATTTCTGTTCAAAGCCAGGGTTTCGTTTTGTAATCCGATAGTTCTAACATCAGTAAAACATATTTGATATATCACGACACCATCGCATATTATAATGTTCTGCTACAAAATTATTGTGTAAACACATTATCCACTACATTGCTACCTGATAAATCTGCAACAAAATTATACCAATTCTGAAAAAGAAAACATATTACCTCTATCCCATCCAGTAGGTGCTGAAATTCCGGACATATAAGAGCATTTCCGGCGTAGGCAGCGTCCACGTGGAGCCAGACGTTTTCCTTGGCGCACACCTCGCCTATCTCTCGGATGTTATCGAATGAACAACAGGCTGTGGTGCCGACCGTGCCGCATACCTTGAGTGGGTGTAATTCAGAAAAAATTAAAATGATGATCGTTTTGGTTCTATGAATAACAAATATGTGTCAATTCATTCCCTCGAGAGTTAATTGTGTTTGAATGATACTACTGGAAGATAATTTGTTGTTTCGGTCACTTTCTTCGGGATCTCTCATTCAATTGTTTTGTATACAGAAATGTGACTGTTTCCGGATACAAATTTCCGGGTTGCATTTATGACGCAGTTCTATGCAAATCATTCATATACTCGTTTACATGAGATGTTCTTGAATCTTGTTATTGCTCTTGGATGTAAAAGAAAATAAATGCAAAGAAATAATGATCCCACTTTCATGCTTTTCTCTGGAAAAACTTCTCAAGTTTCAAGTCAGGTAAAATGGTCCTGGCTATGTGGCGAGATAGACATCTTTTCCTACCGAACATTCGTCCCTTTCACAACCCCGCCACAACCGGCGGTACAAATAGTCATCGGCGTAGCGAAGTGGCAGCGGAATTCAGAAGAGCCAGACACGTAATTTCTTAATTTATTCATCGATTGTAATTAAGCATTCTTGCAACTGGTCTTAAATTACGTGATCAGTATTTTCTCAGCTATCCAATATAAGTAAGCTTTCCTTGTGTTAGATGACGAGATTAAGGTAGTCACTTACGAAAAATGGTATGAGACCCAACCTTCTGTCTTCCTGCGAATTGGAATGTGTACACATATAGCACATATCATTACATATCTAGATGTAAACACAGTAACGACCATTAAACTGATAAGATACATTTTTAACCATACCTATTTGAGGCAGTCTCACATATTACACCGTTGAGAGAATTATATCATCTAAGCATGTCTGCTATACATCGGAAGTTCGGAGAGTCAAATAAGTCTGCGCTGACAAGATACTATAAAACAGGCAGCAATGAACATGACAAGTCAATGTGCATCTATTCATAAAACATGCTACTCCTTTACGAATGTGGATGTATAGCCTGGAAAGCTTGGGTCCGATAGAGACGCACACAACATGAAAATAGAGACCTGTGTGAAACAGATCTGATTACGACTGATTTATTCATAGCATTAATGATCATATTGATTGGACAGTACACTCTCAGAAATATTCAGGTAAAAGTCCTGAACTGATCAGGTCGTATATCCACAACTCAATTTCAGGGATTTTGACTGAAATTCAGGGCTGATTACTTGCATTTCAGGAAAAAGATCCCTGAATGAGAGGATTTTCCCTGAAATCCCTGGAAAATTTATCACCCTGATTCTTATGTTTCCGACCCTATTCAGGAACGTAAAATTCCCTAAAATTCAGGTAATTTAGCATTAATTCAAGGTTAATATACCTGAATTTTAGGAAATTATTTCTGGAGCAGTGGATGTGCAACCTGATCTATTCAGGATTATTCCCTGAATATTTCTTAGAGTGTAATCTTACTTCTATGGCTCGTTCGAGGGTGTGTCCGCGGAGAGAGTAGTTCTCGTCCACATCTAGCTGTCTCATCTTTACGAATCCTATCATTCCAGCTTTTTCAACACAAGAATGAGCCTGGTGAAATATTTGAGAATTAACTTTAGAGCGAGAAATGGAAAGTAAGCTGCTAGGCTAAGATGGTAGTGTATCGCTTGTAGGGGGTAGGGCTGTATGCGCTTCTGTGTGATCTCACTATAAAGATTCATTGAATCAATGTATTCACATTCGTCGTGGTAGGTTGACAAAGAAGCAACGTAACGAGGAAAGATATTGTTTTAACCCTATCTGGCCTGGGCTTTTTGGGACCTGTCCAGGCCTGGGGGGGGGCCGAAATGGCCCCCCCTAATTATTTTTCTTACCCCTGGAGCTAGGGAGCTGAAACTTATTACACTATACCCTTGGGTCAAGCTCTACCAGAAAATGTAAAAAAATCCAAGATGGCCGCTTTGATGACGTCACAGTGACGCCATTTTGAAAAACGGCATTTTTTGGTCGATTTTTCGGTCAGATTTTCCGAATTTTTTATTTTTGCAATTTCTCCACAAAAACTGCACGAAAAATTGGCAAATATTAATGTGATATGAAATAAAATAGTTTTTGCCCACTTTTCACTGCGGAAAAACAGAAATTTTGAAGAAATATGACAAAAACATCACTTTTCTGGTACACCACATGGCCGCCATCTTGAATTTACCCATGATTCTCTGCTCGGGGGGTTATGAAAATAGGCTCAAAATGACCCCAATAAGACAGACGATAAAGTCACGGAGTTTCAGCTCTCCATTTTTTGCCGTTCCGAAGATAGTGCAGAAAGTTTGGTAGGGGGGGCCATAATGGCCTCCCCCCCCCAGGCCAGGTAGGGTTAAAGAATAAACACGACTATGAATTTGATGCGAATTTTTTTTGCATAAAATAATCAGATCGCAACATTAAACTAAGCGGAATGCGCAACCTAGTTAAATAGATGGTGTTATCATTAACTGAAAATACATTTCCAACATATCTGCATCACGTTCTCATTCACCACGCAAATGATCTCTTCGTGAGGCTATCACAGGCTGGATGTATATACAGAAAGGGAAACTAATTCAGGACTTATCTCGTGTATAGGGAGTACATATTTAGTAGGTGGTATCTAGCTGCCCAATTTTCCACTCATATGGTCTCGACATGATTGCAACGTAGTTTAGCTTGACGGCAGGAAAGGGGGTCATGGTAACCTCATCGCCCTCAAATAATCAACAATGTCTGCCTATGGCTGGTAGTACATTTAGATTTTCTATCAAAATTGCTCACCAGCTTGGAAGAGTAAGCCACCAGTTTTGCCAGAAGGACACCATCCTCAACAAAGGGAAATCTGTTTTTTAACTGTCGTATGGCCGAGTGTCGTGCCGCCAAGAGAGTCACTAGAACGCATTCGCTCGCTGAACCCTGAGAGACAAAATATGAGATGAAAGACTGAATAGCAATGCTGTATCATTGATAATGTTAGTCCTAGCCTTAACACCAACACCGCTATGATATTCGTGTTGATAACGGATTATTTTTCACCCACCAGGAAGATCAGAAGATCATTTTGTCTTTACCATGTTTACCAGCATCGCAAATAACTGGTGACAGCTTCATTTATCCAAGACGATAACATCACAGCTTTAACCATATATGAGGCATGAGCGCTGACAGCTCCGTCCAAGGAAGCATTATCATATGAACTGGGGTATTTTCATGGACAACTGCTGTCTTCCAAATATCAAATGTGATATCCATGCAATCAGAAGCAAATGAACTAGAATTGTGTATCATTAAATCAGACTAGCTACACGGCTCTGGCACACGTCAAACCGCACACACCACTCGACTCTTGCACAGTCCCTGGATCCAAAAAGACGAAAAGCCTTGAAACATCGGTGTGAATAATTATGTACGTTTCTCAGACTCCAGCATCAGATCATCTCCCTTGATGCTACACTCGATACCAAATCTTACTGCGCAACTACGTCACTTCATGTGTTATAACTAGGGAGGCTTTGCCCAAGGCGTTTTAGCTTAGCTTCATTCTGGTCCAGACAGCCCTAAACGATGAGGTTGATGCTGTTGGGATCCCATACAGTGATTTCAGACCATCTGTATGTGCTTATGTGAGAAAGTTGTTTCAATCTTTGTGGGATGCTATGGATAATAACAAACTTCAAGAGTTCAAAAATACGGTAGGCTATACTCATCTGAACAGCCAGAAACGTTTCGATCAAGCCATGATTAGACGATGTAGAATCGGTCATACACGATTAACTCACGAGCATTTGCTGAAAAAAGAGCCAGTCTCAAGATGTATTCCATAATACAAAGATCTTACGGTGAAACATATTCTTGTCGACTGTATAGATTTAAAGATTGTATTAACTTTTATCGAGCAGCTACTCTGGAAGATCGTTTTAGTCGAGTAAAAGCAGATTGTATTTTAGATTATTTGAGAGAGATCGGTTTGTTGAATAAATTTTAACGTATTTACATGTTTTTAATGCATTAGTTTACTGAGTTATTAACTTGACTACTTAGCATTTTGTTTGATCGTCGCTACATAGCCGAAATATTGCTGAACGCGACGTTTAACCTAAATACTCTCTCTCCCGTTTGCTTTTGATACAATTGCCGAATAGGACATTCGAGAAGAATCCGGAGCCCCATAGAACCAATGTCGCTGTTCAAAAGACCGTTCTCAAGAAACAATATTATCACTAAGTTTGCATTGTTTCATGAGGTCGTCACAATTGTTCACATGCTACTTAGTGAAATATCTATACGCCATAATATATATGCAGGTCCTTCGAGAATTTGACTATCTCGGAAGGAATAGCTATTATATCGCAACTGTAATCGTCTCTTCTGTTGCAGAGTAAGCATGATGCTGATCATTAACCCTTTCCATATGTAAATATGATGTTCCACATTTACTATCTTTGTTTCTTGTAAATTGTTCACGAAAAACTAGCGTATCTGCTCATACATATAAAAGTTGACCAAGAGAAGATAGCATTACAAATTGACGTCCTGGTAGCAAGATTGGTAGCATAAGAACGAATTCACGGCCAACTAGCTGGGTTCATATGACAAATACATATTCTCTAATTTGGAACTTGATAATGTGATGTCTAGCACTGTAATATCACTTGTCTTTATTGCACCATATAAGCGTCCTGTCTGTGTCTTGTGTGCTGTCCTTAGTGTTTTATAGGGTGGATGGAGGGTGTCTGGTTCCATGCTGCTTCAAAGATTTCTTCGTGAAGTAGCAGGAACGCAACTTGGCTGGGTGGTGCTTAGTTGGTTCGTCGCGATATAGCTGAAATATTGTTGAAAGCGACGTTAAATTCTGTTCACTCACTCACTCTAATTTGACATTTAAATATTTTGAAATTTTGTATAGCAGGGTTCCACATATTTTCCACCCGTGGATATTTTCAATCTTGTTTTCATATATATCTATTTGATATTTACCTGAATGACTCCTCCTCCCTCACCGTTTTCGTGCAGAAAGATACTCGGAAGTCCAACCATTTTTCCTGCAAACGGACAATAATAAACGATTCAGCATGTTTAGTGCGGTCATATAAAAGTATATTTATGACTTTTTACCGCAAATTCACATATTTTTCGCCAATAGACCTATAAGTAAACCCATGAAATAATATCGCTTTTACTGATCTATTTATTTTTGTGGCCACCCCCTTGAATATAAGCAAGGTCAAATGGGGCCTTTCAACCATACGTTCCTATAGAAAAAATGCTACACACGTAAGTTCCTCGTCGGTGAAAACATTGTGACCGGAGCGGTATGGTACCGTAGCGGTGACTACGTCGTCATCATAACGGTACCGTGGCGGTACAGGAGCGGACACACAACCACCGTCGGATCGTTCCGGTACCGCTACGGTACCGTTACGGTGAAGACATAGTCACCGCTACGGTACCATATCGCTCCGGTCACAATGTTTTCACCGGCGGGGAACTTACGTGTGTAGGTGGAACCATATCATGGGCGACATGTTATAGTTGGACATTCTTGTGTGGTAATCTGGAGGTTTAGATTTCCAGTTTTGTATAACCACTCGCAAATCCTCATGTTGCTATTCACCGGCATGATAGATCAGTTGGTCCACCAAACCCGTATCCGCTTTTCTAGGCTTTAAGTTCAACCGACGACAACTCCCAAGTTTTTTTTTAATTTCATGGTTCGTTTGAAGATAATGCATAATGAAAGGCAGTTATATCTGAAGAACCAGCGTTACTTCAACTTTGACGAAGAAGCAATGCATCTAAAACCTCCAAATGGGCACGGCAGAACAGGAGCCTACCCATCATTTATAGATTTTCACCGTAAAGCACGCCCTTCGGACGGGGAATAGACCAAATTTGAGCATTCAAACTTCATAATGTAAGCGTAAGTGCGAAATTGATTAGTTTTCAGGAGCTCAGAATATCCTAATGCTATATAAGTATAATGGCATCGTATATGTAATTGACGGGGGATGACTGTTGGAAGAGTGAAACTTTTATGATGTTTGATCAAAGTCAGCAATCTACATTAATAAAATGTCTAATCGATATCAATTATCATTTTTGTGACATTTTTTTTAATTATCTGTATTATCTACATTTTTATATGAGCCTCTGCCTATCCAAGTCCGCCCACCCTACAAGTCCGTAAAGCACCTTCACCCATTCTCGTTCTCGGACAAGTCTAAAGCATTCAGCTAATCTAACGCTTTTGCCAATCTATGATATGTAGAAATGCCAACACTATGCTAGCAAATGTTAAGAAATAAATACAGTCATTTTGATTAGGGAAAAGCTGCAGACTGGAGTCAGCATTTATACTCAATCGGTTTTAACCACATGCCCAAGTTGCTGAAGCGTATTTTGTTAATAATGTAGGATTATGTTCATGTCATTCTGTCCCTTTTCCTTATATTTAGATGTCTGCAATAATTAAGCAGAAAGTCTATGCGTCTATATTGAATGATTTGACTGCCAGAAAGGTGTAACGAAAATTTGTGCCGACTCAGTCCCTTTCCCGGATTTTCCCGCGTATATGTGTATGTATGTATAGTTTTGAGAGCACATGGACATGTAATGTTCTTGGAACCAAGTGAGCCTCTATTGAAGTTTCTGGGTCTAAAATTATCAGGACTTGACTTTCTGCGAACATTGATTGGCCAGTATACTTGACTGGACCAGAAAAGGTCTGTTACGTATTTTATAATATTTGTATAATATCTGACCCTCAAATATAGCAAAATCGCCTTTTCAAATTTTAATCGGAAAAAATCTGGGCCCTGGCCACCTCCGAAATTTGTCGTAATGGTGTCGAGCAAGTTGACCCTATGGAGGGGAAGGGGATGTATGCTGAATGTTTGAGCGGAAAGGCCAGGCTACCTGGTGTGGTGTCATTTGTGGCGGCGAATATTAGGGGAAAAAGAGATGTGGTCAGCCAATTTACTAAGGCAATTATTATTAGTGGTTTGTGACCACTACCTGCCCCATCCTCTCTCCTAGAAAGCACCCTAAATACCGTTCAATGACCCCGGGTAGACGTATACATTATATGTTAATGTTTATATCATTTTCCTAGCTCCAAATGGGGATGAAATTCCCTTTCTGACATTTTTGCTCTCTCAAGTCTCCCCGATCTCACAGATACATGTATCCCGAAAAAGTCCATCGGATTCAACGGTTCCCGGTCCCCACTGGGCGTTGCTGGACATTTCTGATCACCCCCATGGCCCCGCAATTATAATGAGATTATCCAGAATAGATTATACTACACAGCTGAAAGATATTGATGCAAATAGGGACAAGTCTATTAGAAAAGGCTAATACATCTAACTCACCAACCCAGTCCAACACCAGGGTCTCCAACTCCGTACAGGCAGGACTGGCAGCCTAAATTGAAACCAAGGCAATGAGAAACATAATAGCCTGCACGACTGAATATAATAAGACTTCGCAGAATAGCACATTTTTCAACCAAATAAGCGATCGAGAAGAGAACGTAACGTAGATGTTACGCGCGTTTCATGCGAATATAAACGCGTGTATTAT